>PVIY010021816.1:0-41848 GCA_004026745.1 Myrmecophaga tridactyla
AATAGATGAGCTTAAGTACAGGAATTCATTGACTGAAGGTTTAAGAGGCTAGGAAGCTGGCTTCCCCACTAGGTTGATGTTTCCTTGTTAGCTGGCAATCTGTGGGATTCCTTGACTTTTTGGTTAAATGGTAATGTACCTGGTAGTGTCTTCTTTCTCTTCTGGGTGCCACTGAATTCCAGCCTTTAGCTGTTCTCCATGGATTCTTCTTCTGTGGCCTTTTCTATAAGACATCCAGCAATAGGATTAAGACTCACCCTGATTCATTTGGGCCACACTCTTATTGATGCAACCTCATCAAATGATCCTATTACAATGGGTTAACACTCGTGGGAATATATTAAGATTAACAACATGTTGTTTTTTGGGGAGTACATAACTAAGCCACCACACCAACTTGACCTCAATAGTGTACATAAACTATGTTCCTATTTCCCTCATGTTCCACTTATATACATTATAAACCCCAAACCATTGAATTATCATTACTTTATGCATTTGCCTTTTAGATCTTGTAGGAAGTAAAAAAGTGAAGTTACAAATAAAAAATGCAATAGCACTGGTATTTACATTTACTTATTTCATTTTCTTTACTGGAGATCTTTATTTCTTTATATGATTTCAGTCAACGTCTAGTGTTCTTTCCTTTCAACTTGCAGTACACCTGTTAGGAATTTTTGTAGGGCTTTTCTAGTGGTGATGAAGTCCCTCAGCTTTTGCTTATCTGGGAATGCCTTAATCCCTCCCTCATTTTTTAGACAGTTTTTCCAGATATAAAATTGTTGGTTGGCAATATTTTGCTTTCAGTGCTTTAAATATGTCAACCCACTACCTTCTTGCCTCCATGGTTTCCAATAAGAAATTTGCACTTAAACTTATTGAGGCTGCCTTGTGTGTGACATACTGCTTCTCTCTTGAAGATTTCAAAATTTTCTATTTATCTTTGGTGTTTGATAGTTTAACTATAAGTTGGCATAGTGTAGATTTATTTGGGTTTACACTGTTTGGAGTTTGTTGAGCATGTTGTATGTGTATATTCATGACTTTCATTAAATTTGGGAAGTTTTCAGCCATTATTTCCTTGAATATTCTCTCTCTTCCATTCTCTATTTCTCTTTTTAGGACTTCCACATGTGTGTATTGGTATGCTTGATGGTGTCCCACAGGTTCTTTGAGCTCTGTCCACCTTTCTTCATTATTTCCTCTTTCTGCTTCTTAGATTGGATTATTTCAATTGTCTTATCTTCTAGTTTTCACTGAATCTTTCTTCTGCCAGCTCCAATCTCCTACTGAACATCTCTAGAGAATTTTTTTTCTAACTTGTTGTCTTCAGCTGTTTGCTTCCTTTCATAATTTTCACCTCTCTAATGATATTCTCTTTATGTTGTTCTATTATTTTCCTGATTTCCTTTAGTTCTTTGTCCATAATTTCCTTAACTCTTTGACCATATTTAGGGCTATTTTTTTTTTAATGCTTATCTGTAGTGTCCCGTCTGACCCTCTCCATTGATGGTTTCAAATGCTTTAATCTTCTCCTTTGCCTGGGCCATCATATCCTGTTTGTTTGTATGCTTTTTCAGTTGTTCTTGAAACCTTGGTATTTTGATATATTAATGGGTTATCATTGGAATTTAGACTCTGAGGTTTCTATTCCTTATACTTGTATCCATTTTATTATGGCAGAGCTTTCCTTGCATGTCAGGAGCTAAAATAATAGCAAAAGAAGGAACGAAAGAAAACATTTTCCCCTGTTTTTGCAGATTGACCATGAAAGTGTTCTACTTCACAATCTATCTATACGATGCATTTAGAGATTTGGAGAATAGCTCCATATTAAACCTTAGGTACCTTCCTGCTCCATTCTGTGCATGTGTTTTGGCTTGGGCATGTATGTTCTATGGAATACCCTGTTTAAAAGACATACAAATGTTTCTTTTTCCCTAGAAAACTGTTTCCTTATGATTCCAGACATTGCACTGTATGTTCTTATGCCATTAATCCTTTTCCCAAGGGAACATTTGATTGCTCTCTCACAGCATTCTGTTGCAAAACTTGGTGAGACATCTTCTACTTGTATGACTAAGTTCTGAAAGAGCAAATGCCTCATGCTTCCATCACAGATTAGGTCAAACATATATGTTCCCATATGTGCACAAGGCGTACTCTGCTCCCTCTGGACCCAAGACCAGAGCTCCACATGGAGAGGTGGAGGAAAGAGCCATCTGTGGCACCATGAGTTCCTACCACTTTAAGATGTTTTCTTAATTCATACTTTTCCTGTTACTGCAGGCCTTTTAACTGTTTTCTGGTTATTTGAGAAAATATATTTTTGCCAGTACTTGATGGTTTTCCAAAAATTCTCTTGGGAGATGGAGTCATGAATATTCTCACTCTGATGTCTTCATCCAGATAGGCCTGGGGAAATATTCTGGCCCTATGTTTGTAAGCTTATTGTAAAAATTAAACAATAGAAAGAAAAATTACCTATTTTTTTCAGTAAAATGAAAAGAAGCATTTAAAGACATCACCATTTTGTGTGGGTAAGGAATATTAAAAGATATATACATTAATTTCAAGTAAAGCATTTTGACTAAGCCTTTTAAAAAAATAACAGAACTGGGCAGGCAATGGTGGAATAATGGCAGAGTTCTCACCTGCCATGCCAGAGACCCGGGTTTGATTCCTGGTGCCTGCCCAAGCAAAAAACCAAAAAACCAAAAAAAACAAATAAACAAAATAGCAGAACTATTGTAGTTACAGGGTGATACTAAATATACATACACACACGTAAAATATGATTTGTTGATGGTTATAATTCTTCTATAAATTAAGGATACAGTATCTATCAAATAATCTTAAATGCCATAATATTTCAGGTATAATATGAAACAATATAATTAGTTTTTCACTAGGGTGAAATTTATCCAGTTACTTTTATTTGCACATAAAATGTCCTTATGGAATATATTTCATTGCCCAATTGTTTTTGTCACCTATTAATATCTATAGCTATATGATAATTAGTTTATTTGCTACAGAAAAAATAGTACTGGAATAGAACAGAGATAAAGTAGCTTTGCAGAGCTATTCTATCATTATTATACACATTTAAAAAATTATCAAGGACTTAATGCTTGGTAGATTGAATCATGACAGCCACAAAGACATGTTCAAGTCCTAATCCTTAGTCTCGTGAGTAAATGAGGCAAACTTGAATCAAGGTGGGCCTCCATTCATTGTTGTTGGAATCCTTATAAGTGGAGGAAATGTATGTGTTGTCAGGAGAAGCCAGAGAAATGAAAGATTGATACATGGCAGTGGCAGAGACATTTCTGCAAGCCAAGAAATGCCAAAGATTTCTGGCAAGCCATCATGAATGCTACAAATTCTAGGAGAAAGAATGCCCTGGCAATACACTGATGTTGGACTTCTAGCCTCAAAAATTGCAAGAAAATAAATTCTTGTTGTTTACATCAACTGAAGTGTGTTATTTGTCATAGCATCCATGAAAACTAAGACAAATGTTTTTGTTTATGTTTTACCCAGAACTGCTAATATATCTCCTTAGTTTGGACTCATAAACATTCTAGATGAACTAGATTCCTTAGATATTGCATGTTTGGTTAAAACCCCTGAAGGGAGGCTCTGTGCAGCCAGGTCTCTTTTCATCAACATATTCCCAATTCTCTTGGTTCCTGATAGTTCTATACTAGTAAATAGAAAATGTATAAAAAATTAATAGCTCTCTCAAACAAGGTACATGGTGATATTTGTATGTGAACTGAAGCACTCAGCAGCATTTATCATCATGGAAAATCCTAAATAATTAGATCTTTCAAGAACACTGCTTCTAAGCCTACTGTAAAAGAGAAGGACTCTTATGCATAAACTCTAATAAATGCCACCAGTATAGGAAAATCTAGAGTTTGGGAAATGCATGGTTTAAAATAAAACTATTCATGTTGCATTTTAATGTGAATTACATGATTTGATTTTGCTAGTAAGACTGTTGTATTCTAGAAAATATGAGGTCATAGGTAAGTGCTTTTAAAAAAGTAATAATACTTTGTATCTTCCATAACTCTGGCTACGATTTAGATAATATTGGAGCAGAAAAATTTGTTTTTACTCATATCAGTAAAACCAATTCTCATTAGTACAAACTAACATGATTTCCCAAACTAATGCATACTGAGAACAAAGAACTGAGGAGACTGTGCAGGAAGGAAGATGCAGACTATATTGATTAGAATGTTTGGGAAACTTCTCTATGCAATAATTTGAAAAAATATTACCTAATTAAGGGATAATGACCATTGTTTAACACATTAATAATGCTTTCCTCCACCCCCCAGCTGTGTTGAGTAGTCCCTCCCTTATATTCTGAAGTCTTTGTACTTATTGCTACAAAGGCATTTACTGTGCTGTATTTTAAATCTCCATTTACATGTCTGTCTCTCCATGAGATTGTGAACTTTTACTGCATGAAAACTACTCTCCCAGTGCCTGCCTCTGAGTTTGGAATGTATGAAATATTTTTAAAATGCAGATAGGCACTTACTTCAAACAGAATAAACCTGGAAAATTCCCTAATTTTGATATGAAATCTCATGACAACCAACCCATGCATTGTCAGTGAAAACAAACCTCCATTTTCATTGAAATTTAAACTTACAAAAATGCCATTTGAAACACATTTTTATTCTTTGTTTATGAAATGAATTATCTGGAGAAAGTTAACTAATGCTTAAAAGAATCAGTTCTCTACTGATGAAATGCAAATGAACCTCTTGGATTAATTAAGCACAAACTAAGGCTTCTTTATCAACAACTCAAAAATAGGAGTAAGGAAAAATCATGAGTTAAGAAGTATCTCCAATTTTTAAGAGGTGACTATTAATATAAAATTTGCTATGTTTAAACAGAACTGGGTTACTAAATCCTTTCACAGATTATTTTTTGATCATTAACAATACTGCCAATTATTAATAGGGTGCTCAAGCAGAAAGAAATCTAGACATAAATGCAATTCATAATGAGATCATAATGACTTATCAGCAAATAATGTAGGGAAAAAATTCTGTTATCCTAATTTGGCTCAACCACCCCAACCACATCAGTACATAATAAAACAAACAAAAATGGGCTGATTTTTTTTAGATACATAATAGCATCTTAATAAAAGAGAACAAAATACATATCTGTAGAAAGGTGCTATTTATATCCAATACTATTCAATTTAAAGGAGTTAATATTAAAGTTCATTAATTCTCTTGAACATTTTGCAATGTCAAATATGTGTCAAGCATTGTAGCAACTAGTATACAATTCTCATGATACAAAATGCTTTCCTTCAGGTCCCTTATTGCCCAATAGAGAATCAGACAAGTAAAAAGGTGATTTCAATAAAGAAACATAAATGCTAAGATAGGAGTAGGTGTGCCAGTTAGAAATTCTTGTGTACCTCAGAAAATCCTTGTTCTACTAATCCTGATTCAATATTGAGGTGTGGGACCCTTTGATTAGATTGTTCCAAGGAAAACAAAATCCACCAAATTGTGGATTTGAACTTTTGATTAGATGGAGCTGTGACTCCACCCATTTAAGGTGTATCTTGATTAGTTTACTAAAGTCCTTCTAAAGATGAAACATTTTGAAGAGAGATGAGAGCAGGCAGAGCTAACCTGAGACCCAGACATTTGGAGATGCTACAGAAATGCCCCCAGGGAAGCTGGCTGCAATAAGCTGAAAGAGGTGGTATGGATCCATTGACCTTTCCTGAGTCAAGCGATCTTTATTTGGATTCCTTAGTTTGGGCATTTTTATGGCCTCAAAACTGTAAACTTGTAACTTGATAAAGTCCCTTTATAAAAGCCAACCCATTTCTGGTATATTGCATTCTGGCAGCTTTAACGAACTAAAACAATAGTTATAAGAGATTATGAAACAAATCAACATTGTAAGGTCTCAGAAAAGACAAAGAATTTTGAGATCTGATGGATATCCAAGAGTTCCCTAGGTAAGGGGAGGAAAATTTTTCCAGCAAAGCATAAGAATGTGTAAAAGGATTAAAAATGAAATAGAACAGAACACAGCACTTTTAGAGAACTGAAGGATTTATGCTGTAACTATAAGGATGAGTGCAGTAGCCTGGTCAGAGTTGAGGCTGTAGAAGAAGAGGCCCACCTGAGAAGGCTCTTGTTGGCAATGTTTAGGGGGCCTAGACATTCCTTTTAGGAATATGGAGAATCATTGAAACATTTTAACGTATTGTCATCTGTCTGGTTTTAAAGCCAGTGTTCTGCCTTCAGTTGAAGAGTGAATTAGATAGGAACAATGACAAAAACGAGCCATTTGGTTGTTTCTATAATTCAGAAAGAACAGATGGTAGCCTGAGCTAAAGCAGTTGCAGTAGGCAGGCTAAATTATAAGCCAAGATGACAAGAAAGGGTAAGGGAATGCTCGAGATTGTATTGTAATGGGATAGGTAGGGATTCATTCACTCAGCTCTGGTTCACAGAAGGAAGATTGTTGTGTACATGAGAGGTGGAGAAGAGAGAAGATGGAAACACAGTTTCAATATTGCTGGGTGGGATTTTTTAATTGGAGATGTGACCCACCCAACTGGCAGGGGGGGCTTTTTGGTTAGGCAGTTTCCATGGAGATGTGTCTCCCCCCATTCAAGGTGGGGTTGCATACTGGAGTCCTTTAAGAGGGAATCATTTTGTAAAAAGCTTCAGTGTCCACACAACCTTTGGAGAGGCAGAAAGAAAATGCCTCTGGGGAAGCCATTTGAAGAATGATAGAGAAAGCTAGCAAACATCCCCATGTGCCTTCCCAGCTAAGACAGAAACCTTGGAAGTCATTGTCCCTTTCTTTGGAATTAAAATATCTTTCTCTGAATGCCTTAGTTTGGACGTTTCTATGGCCAAAGAACTGTAAACTTACAACTTAATAAATTCCCTTTTTAAAAACCATTCCTTTTCTACTATATTACCTTCTGGCAGCTTTAGCAAACCAAAACAGCTGATAACATAAATTTACAAATAATCCTTGATGGCATGGAGTACTAGATAAGTCAAGAAAAATGTGAATTCAAGCTTTGGCTACTTAGATGTTTTATCATTGGAACATTTTTAAATTTGGCACAGTGTTTCAGATCTAAGAAACATCAGATATATACTTACATTTAAACTCTTATGGAAAGATTGCTTTTCTTTTTCTTAACAAGAAGAACTCCTGGATTATATAATATTACTGGCAGTATTGACCACTTCAGGGAAACTGTTATGGGCACTTAGCATAATAACAATCCAACATATAGAGTTTTAAATAATTTGAAGGCAGTAGCAATCATGAAGAATCACAAAAATAGATCTGTATAATATTTTATAAAATAGCTTCAGTGTGATTACACTTCCAATAAACTAGACTGTTTCCAAAATTGTTCATGCAGAAATTCTGAACTACATTTATCAGATAATATTCAACTACATTGTAATTGAAATTATTTTAAAACAATATCCCTAAAAACAGATTTATATCAGTCAGTGTTCTGGATATTCTCTTTCTCATACAGTTATCAATTAGCAGGATAAATTTTCGAATATACTTGTGCATTTTTCTCTGCATGTATTTCTCCTTTTAAATAAAAAAAATGGACAAATTTATCTCAATCTGTGTCTTTTGATTGTATCAGCTTAATTTAGTTGTTTCATAGTAGTTTCCTAAGGTTAACGTACTACTGGGCTGGCATGTGGAAATTAAAGAAGACAGTTTGACTGGAGTTTAGAGAGAAAATATAAAATTACAGTCAAGATGCAGAGATCTTGAGAAGTGGAAATATGAGACATAAGTTTAGAACCTAGAAATTTCAGGATGTATTAATTGATTTGATGCATGGGTTGAGTGGCAAAATGTTGAAGATGACTTTCAGTTTTTTGACTTGAGCATCTAGGTAAATAGAATATATCATCCATTTGTGGGAAACTGGTTCAGATACAGCTTTGCTGACATTGGCATATCATGATTTCTGCTTGAGGCATATTAAGTTTGAGTGTTTCTTGGTACTCAGGGAAAATACAAAATAGACACTGATATATTTTTGTGCAATCCATTGTGAGGTCTCTGTGATATACACTTAAGAGTTATTAGTACATAGATGCATCTATAGGCATTTACTCTATTGAAATATATTAGGAAAACTGACCATACCTGAGGAGAAAATATTGATTACAAAAGAAATATGGCCTAAGATGCAGTCTTGAGGAAAACAAAATTGAACAGAATATTGAACTGAAGAATACTGGAAAAGAAACTGAAAGAAATGGCTTAGTGAGACTAAAAAGAAAAGTAAAGGACTGCAATGCCATAAAAGCCAAGGGAAAATAGTTTCTCAAAAAAATTGCACACAAAGAGACTGCTGAGTCCCATCCATTCAGCACCACCTACTCCAGTCACAAATATCCAGTTATTGTTAAAAATGAGAGCAGGGGGCCAAATTGGCCAAACTAGCTGAGCAATGTGATAACATGGCAGCCTGTATGAAGTCTGTAACTGAGCAAGAAGCTGACTTATCCAAGGAGGAAAGGACTCTTTTCTGAATTGTTTATAAAACATTATAGGAGCTCATAGGTCATCTTGCAGGGTTGTCTCAGGTATTGATCAAAAGCGAGAAGGTGTTAAGAAATAACAGCAGAGGTCTCTAGAATACAGAGAGAAAATTGAGACCAGTTGAAGATGTATCTGCAATTCCATATTGTCTCTTTTGGAAATTATCTTGATCCCCAATGCCTCACAAACAGAAAACAACATCTTCCATTTGAAAATGAAAAGAGACTACAGTCATTACTTGGCTGAGGTTGCTGCTGGTGGTGACAAGAAAGAAATTTTAGATCAGTCACAGCAAGCATATCAAGAAGCATTTGAAATCATCAAAAAGGAAATAATGCACTCAATGCATTCTATCATATTGCGTCTAGCCCTTAACTTTTCTGTGTTCTGCTATGAGAGTTTGAACTTCTCAGATAAAGCCTGCTGTCTGTTGAAAAACAGCTTTCAGTGAAACCATTGCTGAAGCTGGTATAATAAGTGAAGAGCCATATAAAGACAGCACACTAATAATAGAACTACAGAGAGACAACTTGATATTGTGGACATTAGATACTCAAGGAGCGAAAGCTGAAACAGAAGAAGGCAAACTATTGTCTGCTCCATTCTAATATTCAGGTAGTAGACCATCTGTCATCCATACAGACCCAAAAATAGTTTTTTGTTCATGATTCATGACAGGTTTATGCTATCAATAAGATTAACTGAAAGAATAAAAGATGAAAATAAGATATGACATATAAAACCAAAGGATATTATATACTAATAAAAGGGCCACTCCAACAAGAAGAAATAAAAATCATATATATATATATTTATGCACTGAACCAGGATGCTCCAAAATATGTGAGGTAAAAATGGGCAAAACTGAAGAAAGAATTAGATATTTCCACAATAATAGTTAGAGATTTCAATACATCACTCTTTTCAATAGATAGAACATCAAGCAGAAAATCAATAAGGAAACAGAAAACTTGAATAAAATGATGAATAAACTAGAAATAACAGACATTTATAGAGTGTTACACCCTCAAAACAGCAGTCCCAGGTAGACTACATGTTGAATAACAAAATAAGTATCAATGCATTTAAAAGATTGAAATTATAAACCACACTTTCTCTGACCATCACAGAATAAAGCTGGGAATCAACAATAGATGGAGAATGGGAGAATTCACAAATAAAAGGAAGTTAAACACCACATTCTTAAAAAATAAATGGATGAAAAGAGAAATTAGTAAATATCTCAAGAAAAATGAAAAAAAAACTTAACATATCAAAACTTAAGGGGTGCAAGGAAGGCAGTTCTGAATGGGATATTTGTTGCTGTAAATGCCAACATTAAAAAAGGAAGAAAGAGCTAAAATCAAAGCCTAACTGCTTACCTGGAACTAGGTAAAGAATGACAAACAAATCCCCAAGCAAGCAGAAAGAAATAAATAAGATTACAGTAGAAATAAATGAAATAGAAACCAAAAAATATAGAGAATCAACAAAACCAAAAGTTATTTCTTTAAGAAGATCATTAAAATTGACAAACTCTTAGCTAGACTGACGAAGAAAAAATAGGGAAGATGAAAATAAAGAAAATCAGAAATGAGAGATGGGGCATCACTACTAACCACACAGAAATAACGAAGATTATAAAAGTAAATTATGCGTATCTGTATGCTAATAAATTAGGCAACTTAGATGAAATTGACAACTTCCTAGAAATACACAAACAACATACGTTGTATATAGAAGAAAAGAAGACCTCAAAAAGCCAATCACAAGCAGAATTTGAATTAGTCACCAATAACCTCTCAATAAAGCAAAGCCCAGGACCAGATGGCTTCACAGGTGAATTCTACCAATCATTCCAGTAAGAATTAATACCAATCCTGTTCAAACTCTTCCAAAACATTAAAGAGAAAGGCACATTACCTAACTCATTAGACAGAGTTAACATTATCTTAATACCAAAGCCAGATAAAGACACTACAAGAAAAGAAAATTGCAAACTATTCTCTCTAATGAATATAGATGCAAAAATCCTTATCAAAATAATTGCAAATCAAATCCAGCAGCACAGCAAAAGAATCATGCACCATGATCAAATTGGTATAATTCCAGGTATGCAAGGGTGGTTCAATACAAGAAAATCAATTAATTCAATACACCATATTAACAAATCAAAAGGGAAAATTACTTGATTATATCAATTGATGCAATAAAAGCATTTGAAAAAATCCAACATCTTTTATTAATAACAACCCTTGAAAGACAGCAATAGAAGGAAATGTCCTCACCTTAATAAAGGGTGTATAATGAAATACCCACAGATAACATTGTACTCAATGATGAAAGATTGAAAGTTTCCCCTTTAAGATTGGGAACAAAACAAGTATATCCACTGTCACTACTTTTATTCAACATCATGCCAGAAGTTCTAGTTAGAGCAATTAAGCAAGAAAAAGAAATAAAAGCCATCCAAATCAGACTGGAAAAAGTAAAATGTTCACTATTTGTCAATGTCATGATCCTATATTTAGAAAGTTAAAAAAAAATCTACAAGGAAGCCACTAGAGCAAAACGAAAGAGTTCAGCAAAGTGTTGGGAAACAAGATTAACATGGAAAAACCAGTAGCGTTTCTATATATTAGTAATGAGAAATCTGAGGAAGAAGTCAAGGGAAAAGTCCATTTACAATAGTAACTAAAGGAATCAAATTTCCTGGAATAAATGTAACCAAACATGTAACAGTCTTATATTCAGAAAGGTAAAAATACTGCTAAAAAAAATCAAAGTCCTAAATAAATGGAAGGAGATTCCATGTTCATGAATTGGAAAATTAAACATAGTTAATATGTCAATTCTACTCAAATTGATTTATAGATTAAATGCAATTCCAATAAAAATTCCAATGGCCTACTTTGAAAAAATGGAAAAGCTAATTATCAAATTTATCTGGAAAATATATTGTAAGGATGAACAAAGTTGAAAGACTCATACTTCTGACTTTATGTATATTACAAAGCTACACTGGTTAAAACAGCATGGTACTGACCTAAAGATTGACATATTGATCAATGGAATCAAATTAAGAGTTCATAAATAGACTGTCACAATCTGTGGTTAATTTACTTCCTTCAAGGCTCCAAGTCCACTCAGCTGGGATAGAGTAGTCTCTTCAATAAATAGTACTGGGAGAACTGGATGCCCATCTCCAAAATAATGAAAGAGGACCCTTATATCACATCCCATATAAAAATGAACTAAAAATGGATCAAAGTCCTAAATATAAGATCTAGGAACATAAAACTTCCAGAAGAAAATGTAGGGAAGTATCTTCAAGTTCTTGTGGTAGGCATTGATATCTTAGACTAGACACCCAAAGCACAAGCAACAAAAGAAAAATAGATGAATGGGGGACCACCTCAAAATTGAATATATTTTGCATCAAAGAACTTTTACAAGAAGAGGAAAAGACAGCTTATACAATGAAAGAAAATATTTTGAGACCCCATATCTGATAACAGCTTAATATAAAAATATAGAAAAAAATCCCATAACTGAACAATAAAAAGACAAACAACATAATTAAACATGTGCAAAAGATATTTTGTTTTCCAAAGAGGAAATACAGATGGCTAAAAAGTACATGAAAAGATACTCAACTTCACTAGCTATTAGGGAAATGCAAATCTAAACCACAACGAGATATCACTTCATACCTACTTGAATGACCACTATTTAAAAGAAAACTGCAAGTGTTGGAGAGGATGTGGAGACGTAGGAACACTTATTCACTGTTTGTGGGAATGTAAAATTTTGTTGCCACTAACGGAAGATGGTTTGGCAGTTCCTCAGGAATCTCTGTATACCACTTCCCTATTACCCAGCAATTCCACTACTAGGTGCATATATTCAGAAGAGCTGAAAGTAGTGATCTAAAACAGACACTTGCACACCAGTGTTCTTAGAGACATTATTCACAGTTATGAGAAGATAGAAACAACTTGTGTGTATCCACCAATGAATTAATAAACACATATGGTATAAGCCTATGATGGATTATTATTCAACAGCAAGAAGGAATGAAGTCCTAAAGCATGCAAAAACATGGATGAACCTTAAAGACATTATATTGAGTGAAATAAGTCTGACAGAAAAGACAAATATTGTATGATCTCACTAATATGAGCTAAGTATAATAAACAAATTTATAGAGTTAAAATCTAGAATATGGGTTACCAGGAACTATAATGTCTCGAAGCATCTGAACTCTCTAGGCTTCTGGTTTCAAATGAATCTTTCAGCTTCTGGCATCTTCTGGGGTGCTTATCCCCTGCATCGCCAAATGTGTGTCACCTGGCTTTATCTCTCTGTTCTCTGTATCAGCTCTGAACTCCTCTGTTTCCCTGAGCTCTATTAAGGATTCCAGTAAACTAACTGAGACCCATATTGAATGATTGGGGTCACATCTCCATGCAAGTCAACTAGTCAAAAGACCCCACCCACAAAAAGTCTGCACCCACAAGATTGGATTAAAAGAGTATGGCTTTTCTTGGGTACATATCAATTTTAAACCCACACCTGGCTGAATTATATATCATTGTGGGTGTGCACCACACTTTGTTTACCCATTAATTTGTTGATCACATAGTTTGTTCCCAACTTTTGCGTTATGTAAATAATGCTGCTATAAACATTGATGCATAAGTATAACTTTGACTACATATTTTCTGTTTCTTTGTATATATATCTACAAGTAGAATTAGTCCTTATGGTAGTTCCATATTTAACTTTTCAAGGATCTCCCACGTTACCTTCCACAGTGGCGGCAGCACTTACAAATTTACATTCCTACCAACATTGCACTAGAATTCCAATTTCTCCACATTTTTTCCAAAACTTGATATTTTCCATTTTCCTGATCATTGCTATCCTTGTGATGTGAAGTAGTATTTCATTGCTTTTTCAACTTTTTTTATTGTGCAGTATAACATATATACAAAGCAAAGAAATAAAAAAGCAGTAATTTTCAAAGCACTCTTCAAAAAGTGGTTACAGGACAGATCCCAGAGTTTGTCATGGGCTACCATATGATCCTCTAGTATTTTTCCTTCTAGCTACTCCAAAATACAGGAGGCTAGAGAGCTTAAACACTTTTTTATTATCACAATCGGCTTTTTTCTTTCTTTTTTTGTGAACAATAAAATATATACAAAAATGCTATAAATTTCCAACACAGCACCACAATTATTTGTAGAAGATATTTTGGACTTTAACATGGGTTACAATTTTACAATTTTAGCTTTTTACTTCTAGCTGCTCTAAAATACTGGAGACTAAAAGAGATATCAATTTAATGAGTCAGCATTCATATTCATTTGCTAAGTCCTAGCTTCAATGTATAAATCTTCATTGAGTTTTGATTTGCATTTTCATAATGGCTAATGATGTTTTGCATCTATCCATATGAATATTGGCTTTGGTACATCTTGTTTGCATAAAAGGCTATCCAAGTCCTTTGCTCATTTTAAAAATTGGGTTGTTTGTCTTTTTTTTGTTGTGTTGTAATAATTGTTTATATATTCTGAATATAAGTCCTCACATGACATGTGGTTTGCAACTATTTTGTCCATTTGTAAGTCGTCTCTTACATTCTTTATAATGTCCTTTAATGTATAAAAGTTCTAAATTTTGATGAACTTGAATTTGCTTCTTTTGTTGTGCTTGCTTTTGGTGTTGTTTTTAAGAATATACTGATGAATACCAAGTAATGTAGACCAGCCTATATGTTATCTTGCATGGGTTTTATGGCTTTCGCTCTTATATTTTGGTCCTTCATCCATATTGAGCTAATTTTTCACCTGGTGTGAGGTAGGGGTCTCAATTCATGATTTTGTATTTAGATATCCAACTTTACAAAAACCATTTGCTGAATAGACTATTCCTTGTTCATTGAATGTACTTAGCAGCTTAGTTGAAAACTAATTTGGTCAGAGACATGTAGGTCTTTCTCATGGCTTTCGATTATGTTCCATTTGTCCATATATCTGTCTTTATTCAGGTACCATAGTGTATCTTTAAGTACAATTAGAATATGAGGCATGAGTCTTCCAACTTTATTCTTCTTTCTCAAAATTGTTTTGGCTATCCAAGGTCTTTTTCAATTCCATATGAATTTGGAGGTCAATTTTTTCATGTCTGTAAAAATGTTGTTGGAATTTTTGTTTAAAAAAATGTTTTTGTTTTTTAATAAAAAATGTTGTTAGAATTGTATTGAATTTATAGATTACTTTGGGTAATATGGATCTCCTAACAGTATTAAGTTTCCCATCAATGAACATGAGATGTCCCAACATTTATTTAAATCTTCATTAATTTCATTAGTAGAGTTCTGAACTTTTTATGTATAAATCTCGTATATCCTTGGTTAAATTTAATCCTAGATATGTTTTATTTTCATTTAGATGTTAATTTTAGATGGAATTGTTTGCTATGCTAATTGTAATTGTTTGGTTAATTTCCCCATCAGAGTATTCTTTGCTAGTGTATAGAAACTCAATTGAATTCTTCCATGTTGATCTTGAGCTCTGTCTCTTTGCTGAAAATTTTAATATCTATAGAAGTTTTTATTGTTGATTCTTTTGGATTTTCTATATATAAGAGAATGTCATATAGAAAGAGAGAAAGGTTTACTTCTTCCTTTCTAATATGTATACCCTTTACTTATTTTTTTTGACTAACATCTTTGGTTAGAACTTCTAGTAAAATTTAATGACAGGCATCTCTGTCTTGTTCCTGATTTTAAGGGGGAAGGCATTAAGTATTTCCCCATTGAGTATGATGTTAGCTGTGGTTATTTCATAAATGGCCTTTGTCATGTTGAGAAAGTTCCCTTCTATTCCTGGTTTTCTTAGTATTTTTATCAGGAAATGGGGCTGAATTTTGTCAAATGTCTTTTGCCATCTCTCTTTTGCACATATGAGTCTTGCAAGTTTCTTATGACTCTGATATATGGACATCAACTGGGGTATGCAGACTATTAATGGACCCAATAGCTGCAGTAGTCTCCTAATCCACAAGTCATCAGAAAAGCAGGAACTGTTTAGGGTGGTAGCTTCCTGATTCCCCAGTTTCCTAATGATAATAAGTTTTGTTCATTCCTGTAGAACCTATGCCTCCAACCATCCAATGGTATTTTAAATAATTGAATTCCTTGTGATAAGCTCCTACTTAAAATACATACTAGCATTGAATGATTGATGGATGATTCAGAAGAGAATACAAATTGGTTCTAATTACACAGCCAAAATTTATATTTATATCATCATTAATGTTGGATTCATTTCAGTCTCTTTTATATATGTGTATCATTTCTAAAACAATTTTGATTGCATTAGAAAATATTTTTCCATCTAAAACTTTGACCTATCATATATCTTACATATTTCTCCATTTAAGTTAAAAACGTGGAAAAATATTTAAAAGATTTTTCTATTTAATAGGTATTTATTATCAGCCTTTTGTGTATTACAATCCACTACCATTTCTATTTTTGTGGTTAGTTTTTGTGTGAATTTCAGAGACAATCGGAAACCTCTGTCAACTATGAAATCTATAGAGCCAGATAGCTCTTCAAGTTCCAGGGTAGCTCAGGCTTTTATGCAGGATTTAAGCACTGCCAAAATGATATATCAGTTCAAGATTTTAAGCCTTTAGAGAGTGAGAGTAAGTCAAAGACCTAGAGTTCAGAAATTATTTACCACCAAAGTGTGGTGTCACACGCCTGTGGTGATGGGACCAACTGGGTCATACTAATTAGAATGTTCCTATGGAAACACTTCAGTCCATCTTTCTTCTGATCACCATGTTTTTCTTGTGGTACCAACAGTTTATTTTCTTCTTAAGTTAGCGCTCATTGCGTTGTTTTGAAATTTGAATTCTTAACTGATACATTCAGTATGAAGAAAACTGAGTCCAGAATGAAAAGCAAGAACTCAGGGGGAAATGATGGACCAGAAAGTTATAACATATTGATCAAACCTAAATAAGAAATGGCTTTAGAATATTTAAAAATTAATTAATTTGGTTAAACATTTTTATTTAATGTAAAAGCATCTATATTATAGTAAACCGTACAACTTAATCTACCTGCATATCGTTTCGACTAGAAAAACTTAATACAAAACTTAAAACTGAAAAATAAATGGAATGGGGTTTCACGTGGATTTAAACTTCATATTGACAAGGGTCTTTTCTATTTAAAGCATTACTCTCTATATTAACTTAGTTTCCAATTAAATTCATGGTTACTACATATTACATTTTGTATTGAATTAATTAATGTACTCAATGGTAAAAGCAAAGAACATAAAATCAGGACTGCAAATGCTAGTATTGGACAAAATAGAAATAAGTGGAAAAGGTAATTAAAGAGGACAAATATTTTCATTTTTTTAGTAATAAAATTTACAATCATCAATAAATGTCAAGTTAATTTGGATCCTAATCATAAGAATATGATTCATAAGAAAAAGATTACTGGATAAAGTCAGTAATTTTTAAAATTGCCAAACTTTTATATTTTTAAAGATCAAGTAGAAAAAATTTAAGCACTTTTATATTAAAATTACTAGAATTCATTATATAGAATATATTAAAAACAAAATATTTCAAAACATTAAGTTTGATTTATTTAAATAATAGAAGAGAATACTAAAAATGTAAATTAATATTAAGTGATAAACTAAATAGTAAAAATATGCAACCCACCTCTCAAGCCTATGCAATCTGAAGAATTAATCAGAGACTACAGACATATCTAAAGCAATGATTTTGAAAAGCTAATGGACCAAAGACTTGAATATAATATCCAGAACTATAAAACTCCTAAAAGAAAATATAGGAAAACATCTTCAGTCAATGATTTCTTAGACTTTACATTCAAAGCACAAGTAACAAAAGAAAAAAATGATTAATTGTAACTCCTCAAAATTAAAAACCTCAGGCAACAAAGGGCTTTGTCATGAAATTGAAAAGACATCTTATTCAATATTAGAAATGATTTTGAAACCACATATCCAATGACGTTTTAATAGCCAGTAAATATAAATAAATCCTATAAATCAACAAAATTCTAAATAAAGCCATCATCAAGGTGATACTTTCTCCCCAAAGACGTGTATCCTTGGTCCTTAGCTTGTCACAAGGCAGGGCATATGGCAGCATCTCCTGGTCTCTCCCTTCTCTGGGTTTCCTTGATGTTCAGCTCCTGGCTTCTCCCTCTGTAGCTCTCTCTCTTTCTGTTTGAATTTCATTTTGTTTCTAAAGGACTCCAGGAATAAGATTTAGACTCATCCTGATTTAGTTAGGCCACACCTTAACTGAGACAACCTCACCAAAAGTCCTATTTAAAAATGGGTTCATATCTACAGGAATGGATTAAGTTTAAAAACATGAGTTTTCTTGATATTATTTAATTTGCTAAAGTGACCCAAAGAACTATACCAGATATGAGTTGGCTTTTAAAATGGAGGTTTATTAACGGACAAGTTTACAGTTCTGAGGCCATGAGCGTGTTCAAATTAACACATCAACAGATGATGCTTTCTCCTCAAAGACTGCATATTTAAGCTCTTCTCTTACATGGCCAGGAACATGGTGGTGTCTGTTGGTCTCTCTCCCTTCTTTCCTGGGTTTTGCTGTTTCCAGCTTCTGGCTTCATTGACTTCCTCCCTGTTTCTGTGGTTATTCTGTTTTTGTACACCCTTCTCTCTCAGCTTCTCTGCCTTTCTCTGTTAGTTTCTCTGAATTTCATCTCTTGTAAAGGAGTCCAGTAAGACTATTAAGACACACCCGGGGCATGGTTCAATATTAATGGCATAATCAAAATATCATACCCACAATAGATCTACACCCTCAGGAGTGGAGTAGTTTTAAGAACGTGTTCTTTTTGGGATACGTACAGCTTCGTCCATTACAATATATACAGCTCCATACCACCACAATAAGGAAAGTAAAACTTGGACAAATTAAAATTTCAAACTAAGGAAAGTAAAAGCTAAGTAAAGTAAAAATTAAGTAAGAAGGTCAAGCTTAATTTACTTGAAATAATCAATTTTGAAATTGAGGGAAACTATCATACACATTAATAAAAGAAATATGCAAGAAATAAAGTTTCATTAAATAATATTTTACTTAGGGATATGAAAGAATAAATATTACTGAAATAGCTGAATGCTATAGAGATTAATTTTTTGAAAATTAATTCATGTCCTTAATATTAGTTTATTTTAGAAATTCAGACAATGATTTGAAATTGGCTTTGGAAAACTGAAATCGTGAGTTTATAAGAAAATATTTAAAGTTCTCAAAGGTGACAATTAACAATTCTTTAAAATAATGTGTAAAATTGATCAAATGCATTCTTTGAACTTCTTGGATTGATTTAAGATAAACCAGTGAAAGACGTGCTGTCAGAAAAAAAAATCTTAAATTAAAGCTTTGTTAAATAAAACGGGCCATAAAATGTTTGAAAACTTATATAAAGTGTTCACATAAGACTATCAGATGGGGTTTTTACACTAAACAAGAGATTAGGATCAAGGGCTTTAAGGAAGTTAATAAATTTAGGATTCTATTATTTTTTCACAATAAAGAATAATAAATGCACACTTAGTATTTTACATATAGACATCAATCAACTAGGTATTTGGCAAATGTTGGGTTACTGTCTAGGAGATAAGAGACCTTAAGTCTTTTATTTAGCTAAAACTATCATGGCATCAAAATATTATTAGAATTTTAAAAGTCCAATGAAATACTGAAACACTGGCATATTCCAGGAATGAACACAAACTTTAAATCAAATGTCTCTTGCCTAATACTATTTTTCTGACTATGCCTACATAAAAGGCAACATATAAGGGTGCTGTGTGTAGTTTTATTGAAGCAAATTTTTTTTAGTTATATTCATCAAGCCACCATTTATTCCTGCGTGTTCATGCACCAACACTCACCTCTTCTATTTATCGTCTGATTACTGGCTGTGTTATAATATGTATGAATACTGTTTATTTTTAATAACTTGAGTTATTCTTTAAGCACCACATCTTAACTTTAACAGAGTAAGTTGGCTCATTTACTATAAACCTATGTTTCACCTATGGGAGGCTTAAGTTCATGTGTCAACTTTGCTGGGTTTTGGTGTCGTGTTTTGTGTGCCAAGCACTGGTCTGATTGTTACTGTGAGAACATTGTGTGGACTTGAATCATTGGTAAATTGATTGGATCTATGGTTGATTACATCTACAATCAACTGATGACATTGCCTTCAACAATGAGTGAAGTCTCATCCAATGAGCTATAGAATTTTTTCAAATGTTGATTTCAGCAGTCAGAACAGAGTATTTCCATTTCCACTTCAGCCAGCTAGCTTCTCCTAGGGAATTCCTTGAAAACATATATTGTATTACCCAGCCTGGGGTCTTCCCTATGGAACTTGGAGTTGCTCATCCCCATAGTTACGTGAGATAATTCTGTAAAATAATATTTACCGTTATCTCCTATTTTTCTGTTTCCCTAGAGAACCCTGGCTAATAAAATCCATAAAACCATTCATTTGCTAAGGAGATGGATGCATCCTATCTCAAGTTATCAACAACACTTCTACTGGACATGGGAAAACTTTCTGATTTTCACTGCTAATTTGAATTGAGGCATAAATTACAAAACCAGGCAATCTAATACTTGAGTTTTCTCATCCTAATAATCCCAGTCTTCTTGTCAGAAGCAAGAATTTGATAGATCCTCAAAAATTTCACTTCCCTCTCTTTTCTTCAGCAAGGTAGTGTTTAGCTTTGATAAATGAGAACATTATGTTGCAACTACACTGGCATTACATTTTTTAAGCCACATTCTGTTTAGTTCCATGGGGACAATATGTCAGTATTGAATTTCCTTTACATTTGGAAATTAGTGCTCCCAAGATTGAAAATATTTTGCATTTCCTGGCCACAGCAACTTTTCCTTTAAGAACATTGAGCATAAAACAGTTAATAGTTTGTTATAAAATCAGGATATGGAAGCCTAAATTAAAATGCGTATTTTGTAGTTTTGGCATGAATTCAAAATTATTTTCCTTGTCTTGATTTGTTCATTTTTTATAACTTTTTGGAAATTCTTCAAGATATTTCTGATGGAAGTTCAATTTTTCAATTCTAATATAGGTATTTTTATTTACAAATTGAGGGGCAGGAAATGATAAGAATGCTTGCAATGTAATGGCATTTCCCAATTTAAAAGAAGTGGTAGGGAAAGGATGAATGACAAATTATATAATGGGCACATAAAGATAGTTCATCAATTTGGTAGAAAGTATATCTGTGAACTTGAACCACCATTCCTTATCTTGTATATCTTACTAATACCATTACCAAACAATACACAAAAACAAAATGAAAATGAAATGCCAAAGTGAAATTTGGTAAAACTAGGACAATAAAATACTTATTATCTGTTTTGAAGGTCTACATTTCATAAGGATATGGGTCAGACATTTTGTCTAAAATGCAATGTGGTATAGTTAAGTAAAGCAGCTCAAAACAAACATTAATCTTTGATAAATACCGTTGCAAAGGTTCTACTCACAACACTTATGCTGGAAGATAATATATAATGCAAGACAGAAGTACTGGATTCTTATTTTCCATTATCTCTATCTTATCATTTCATAACTACATTGAGAGACTATGAAATTTTACAGGCAAGGGTATTGAAGGAACTAAATCTTTCCAGACTCTCCTTAATTCACTTTGACAGATAATTACTCCAAAAGAAGTAAGGAGAATGACTCTCTTTTAAAATATTTCCTAAAAAGAAGATCCACCATTCTTGCAACACAGTAATTCATTTCAGTGTCTAGGACAATTATGTTAATCCAATTTTTTGATAACTTTCAGTTTTTAGTGATGCCCATTTCTTTAGAGGTGAAAACTCCACGCGCACACACACACGCACACACACACACACACACGCACACACACACACACACCTGTATGAGATTAACTACCATATTAAGGTCTCTATCTTCTTTAATTCCAAATGATTACTTTAATTAATTATTTTTATCATTTTTAAATGATTATATTTAATACAGAATTCAAAAATTAAACAAGGATAGATGCACAGTATAAACAAAGCCTCTTCACTTGTTCCTCTAGCCTTGGAATCCCTATCAAGGACAAAAGAATTGAAGTTTATTATATTTCAGAGATGCAAAGGAAACATAAAGTATATATCTGTGCATGAGTGTATATGTGCATATAAGGTACATTTAAATGTTTATGCACAAATGTATATATGCATATATTTATTATTTCACTATACATTAGAGTCCAAGAAGAGAAGAAAAATTGCTGGAAGAAAGGGGTTTTACATTTCATATTTTATTAAATTTGTCAAATTTTTCTAAATTGAAGTTATAACTATTTACTTCTCCTTCAAGAATAGGAGTGCCCACCTGTATATGCTAGTCAACACAGAATTTTTTCAAACTTTTGATATTAAACAAATTTGAAAACATGTAGGTATTTTAAATTCTAAAATCGTTCATCAACGTTTTCTGCCCTTAGGGTTTTGAAGAATATTTAGCAAGAAAACAATCTATATTTATGAAGAATCATCTCATGCTTCTTATAAGACTATTATAGTTTAATTATTTTTTTACTAAATCTTGGACATGTTAAGAATTTTATTTGATGTAAATCCTGGATAAGGATTTTATTTGGAGGAGGAGGGGAAGGAGGTGGTTTCTATTTTTATTTTTCTGAAATACTACTCTACTTTCCCAACTCTGTTTTACTTTCCCCACTGATTTGTAATCCTTGATCATAAACTGTGTTCCCTAATATGAATGTCTTTATTTGGGGGCATTCATTTCAATCAGTCAACAAAAATTTATTAAGGTACTACCATATCAGGGGTTTAAGCTGTACATATATTGTTAATTAACAAATAATTGCATTTTGATCAAATAAAGCTTCTTCTAAAATTTTGAGAGTTTTACTCTTTTGGAAGATTTCCTTTTTAGCTGAATTTTTAATCAATTTTGAGAATATTTTCTGTTTTCTGTAGATAGAGTTTAATTTACTAATGATTATATTTATTTTATAAATTGTGGGACTTAGTTGTATATTTTTATGGATTTGCTTGTTTAATCATTGAATGAGAGATAAGAATTAAATTCCTCTTTTGATTTAATTGCTCTATTAATTTCATGTAACTTATGCTTTATGGTCATGATTATATTTTACTTGGGCATATATATTCATGATTGGATGTTATATTTAAGATTAAAAATCCCTTCTCCCTAGTAACAAATTTCCCACTAATTTTAGATTCCTAGCCCAAGACTTTTTAAATAGCTTTATTGAATTGTAATTGATATGAACTAAACTGTACATATTAAAATTGTACAGTTTTATAAGTTTGAGTGTATTTATTCATCCATGAAATCATTATCATATGAATGAATTTCATATTAATGGAATTGCATAGTATATACCCTTTTATGATCTTCTTTTATGTAACACAATTGTTTTTAGATTCATCCAAGTAGTTGATGTAAAAAGATTTCATTCTATTTTATTGCTGAGCCCTATTCCAATATGTGTATATACCAAACTTTGCTTATCTGTTCTCTTGTTAATAGACATTTGGTTTGTTTACAGCATTTGGCTACTGCTAAAAAAGCTGCAATGAACGTACATGTACAAGTCTTTTTGTGGATATATATGCTTTCATTTTCCTTGGCTAAATACCTAAGATTAGAATGGGAGACTGGACATTGATGCATGTTTACCTTTCTAAGAAATAGCCAAACGTTTTTAAAGTAGTCAGTAAAAATTTTACATTGCCATTGGTGCAATAAGAGTTCCAGTTACACCATAACCACATGATGGCCAGCTTTGTGGCTCTTGTTTGTTTGATTTGAAATTGTATTCACTCTAATAGGTGCATTCTGGAATTGCGTTTTGGTGTAATTTTGCAGTTCTTTAACGACTAGTTATATTGAACATCTTTTCCAATGTTTATTTGCTATTAGTACATCTTCCCTGAAGAAGTAGCTGTTCGTATATTTTGCCATTCTGTTTGTGTTGTATCTGTTATGATTCCTGTGTTTTACAATTTCTTTAAATATTCTGTATGCAAGTCTTTTACTAGATAAATAATTTTCAAATATTTCCTTCTAGTGTATTACATATTTTCATCCTCTAAATTTCGAGGAGAAATTTTTTTTTATTTTGCTGGAGTTCAATATGTCAAATTATTTTTATTATTCTTTTTGAGTTGTACCCAACTTGATTCTTGTATAAATCTTCAAATACTTGACCTTTCTTCTTCTTTTCTCAAAGTCTTTTTGACTATGGCAGATAATTTTCATTTTCATATGAATTTTAAAATTAATTTGTCTGTTCTACAAAGAGTGCAGAGATATTGCTTGGGATGGCTTTGGAATCATAGTCAATTTTGAGATGTTTTAGTGACATTGAGTATCTGATGCATAAATATAGTGTATTTCCCATTTATTTGGATCTTCTTTAATTTTTTTCAATAATGATTTCTGGTTTCCCCTGAACATATTTTCATGTATTTTGCTAGAGTAAACCTATTAATTTCACATATTTTGATGCTATTTGAATTTGTATTATATTTAACTTGATTTCAAATTACTTTTGCAAACATATAAAAATACAACTGATTATTGTATATTGATCTTGTATATTGCCAATAGCAAGTCCCATATACTATAATTTTACAGGTTATATAGGTTTTTCCAAATGGATGATCAGGTCATCCGCAAGTAAAGGCAGTTTTAATACTTTCCTGTTTTCAATCTGAATGTCATATTTTTCTTGTTCTTACCTTAGTGCACTTTTTTTAGATCCTCCAGTACAACACTAAATAGAAGAGATTGTAACAGGTATCCTTGTCATTCACCAGATATTTGGAGAAAGAATTCAGTATTTCATATCTACTGCCAACTGTAGGGTTTCATGGATGTCCAGTAGCTGAAAAAAGTTTTTTATTTCCTAGCATGCAAATGGTTTTTACCAAGAATGGATATTAGATTTTGTTAAATGATTTTTCTTGGTTCATTGAGATTATTATACAGCTTTTTTTTTTAGTTTGTAAACATGGTGACTTACACTGACTGATTTTCTACTGAACAAACCTTGCATTCCTGGTAAAGGTCCCATCAGGTCATTAGGTTTTAGCATTTTCACATAAAATAGAATTTCTTTTGCTAAAAAATATTGTCAATTGAGTAGTCTGCTAAACACTTGAGTTCAACCATCTGCAGATCTGCAAATTTCTCTCTCTGTGTAGCCCTCTGCTCCAACTTTTTAATTCCCACTCTCCCTGAGTCCCTCTGGTACTGAAAAGTTTCTCAAGGCAGTAATGTGGTATTTTGAAATTTTAGAAGAGTTTGCTAGAGATGAACTATCTGACAAACTATTTGACAAAATATTGTTGGAATTGTCTGAAGACTGTGAGTAAAACTAGTCTATATGTCAGAGAAAGACATCAAAGTCAAAGAGAATAATACCTGAAACATGCATAGGTCTTTGAGGAATAGTAAAGAAACAACTTTAGACAGAGAAGTGAGAAAGTAAGGGTATATTAAGAGGTAAAGTATATAGTTAATGAGAAAGATTATTAGGAACTTATAAACCCGTGTAAGAATTTTGGTTTTATTTTGGGGGATGCATTGTCCCAGAATTGAACTCAGGTCTCCCTCATGGAAGGTGAGCATTCTACCACTGAACCATCTGATCCCATGTAAGAATTTAAATTATATTGTTCAGTAGAAGGAAATCCATGGGAAGGTTGTAAGAGGATTTGGATCAATGGTAGAAAATACTCTGTAAGCAGGAATGAGAGAATATTAAAATTGCAATATTTAAGATGATTTGTGAACGTGCTTGGGGCCAAGGTGCTTAAAAGTTGTTGGATTCAGATTACTTTTTGAAGATATAGCTTGCAGGATTTTTTGATGAAACAAAGTAAGGGAAAGAGAGAAATTATGAATGGTTCACAGGTTTTTGTTCTAAGTAAATGAACCAAGGGAGTTGCTATTTATTGAGATGGGAGAGACTGCTTTACTGATGGGGTGGTTGAAATCAAGAGTTTGATTTTACACATATTAATGTGAGATTTCTATTAGACTTCTAAGGGTAAATCAGACACATGGATATAAAATCTAGTTTCAGAGATACTAGATACAAATAGTGAATCATCAGAATATGGATTGTGTTAAAAACTCTATGACAGGATGTGATATTCTAAGTCAAGTTTATAGATTAAAAAGAGAAGTAGTCCTCCATCACTTATCTACAAAAGAGCCCATTGCAATCTCTGGAGCCAAGAAGAGTTGTCACCAATGAGCCATGACATTGCATGTATCTCTGGAGTGTGTGTGTATGTGTGTGTATTTCTGTAGTTTTGGGGGCATGGACTGTGTGGGGGAAAGAGAGTTTTTGTTTATCTCCAAATAGCAGAGGTTAGCAGTTTCTAGTCTATTCATAATTCAGTGCCCCTGTTCCTCTCTGAATAGCACCATCCTTGAAAGATATGATATGTTTTTGTAGTATTTCCTGTTCAAGTTCACCTCTTGTGTTATCCCATAGGGTTCAGACTATGCCCTCAGATGCTATTCCCATTGTTTCAAACAAGACACTGCTGACTTTTGTTTTAGAGTCCTATGCAGTGCCATATACTTTAGGCAACTCTTCTCTGCTAATTACTTCTGAGAACTGAAGTTTCAAGTACCTTCTCTCAACAACTTCCCACACCTCTGTTTGTTTATCAATAACTTTGATAATCTTTCTTCATGTATATTGGTTCGATGTTATAAATCTCTCCTAGTTTGTGAGAGGTTAGTTTGCAAGTCAGTTTCTCATTATTCTTGTTGTTTCAGCATAATTTTAATAATGTAACATTTCTGACACAATGGGTTTGAACTCACAATGATAAATATATCTGAGAATGCAAATAATATTTTCAGGTTCATATTAAAATATTTATTTTTTCTTTATCTTTTCTGATATTCCTGTATTTTTTCATGTAACTACTCTAGAGCTAAAGCGCAATAACTGGAGTTGACCATAACTATAGCTTATAAAAGTTACACTTAAGTTATCTTTTAATTAATCTTTACTAGGCTTGGTTTAGATGGATATTTTTGGTCTACCTTGTAGATTTTTTTAAATCTTGGAATGGCCTTGTCATTCTCAATATGGTTTCTTGCGTCACATTATTAATAATTTGCTGAGTACACTTTAAAAAATGGTTTCTTTGCATAGATTAGTGTATTTTCATTATAACTTACAGAGACTTTGAGGTAAATTATTTAAGCTCCAAGACACAAGTATAGAATTTCTTGACAATTATTTCATGTTTATTTCAGGTTGTATGAGGCACAAAGCTGAAAGACATTTTTTTCCATGTGCCAAGTGCCAGGTTTTATAAATGTCTCTGACTACAGAATATCATAGTTTTAATTAGGCTTAAATAAAGGTGAGGCACGTAGTTTCTGCTAGGTGAAAAAGAAACAGGTCACTAAATTTTCAGATGGCATGAAAATTAAGATTTTTACTTCTATCTGTAATAATTCCTTAACTTGTATTGACTTGGCCTTTTGCCTTTTTAGCTAAATATTCTGAAAATACACCCTCAAATTCTGTGCTTTCAAATGCTAGATGTTTTCTGTTGATCTAGATTCTTAAATCTACTTATTTTACTAATTGAAAGGGTAGCAGAAGAAGCTTTCTTTAACCTATAATTTGAGCATTTTGCATCTATTGATTGCAGTTCAGTAAATATATGTTTGTCCTTACAGTGTTAAATACATCAGCAGCAGTCTTTATGCTATTTAAGTGTGATTAAACTGTGAAAAATTCATCACGTGTCCTGAGATCTGTGTAGCATACTTAAACATTATATATAAAGTTTTGAAGAATAAAATTGGTTTGACAAGCAAGCAGTCCACAAAGAAACTGACACATCAAGGGAAGCAGATCAAACAGTAATATAGCAGGCATATTCATACCGCAGGCTGCAGGGTCTGGCTACACTCCAAGGAGGTTGAAAGAACAAGCGTACATGAAATATAGAAAAAGAATAGAGACATGAATCTCAAGTGGAGAAATGAAAGACCATTTGACATTCAAAATGATTTTTTTTTTATTTTACATTTTTGACACACTGTCAATAAATACACTTCAGCCTAACTTTGCTAACTAAACACAACCATTTTCTTTTCCCTATGGAAGCAACTGAAAAGGATATATCAAAATATGTTTCTGCTAAATTATGAGTCTCCTATTTCAGTTTTCTCAATTTCCCACAACATATTGGATAATGCTTGGAAATTATATATGTGGGTCTAAATTCAGAAAATCAGTTTAAATCTGTGTAATACGTTTAAAAGTATTTTATGTTCCAGTTAACCAATGTGTGTAAAATTTTGGTTTTTAATTTTATCTATTTATGTTAAACTATGGATGTTTAATTATAGAAGTGAATAAAGAATTTCAAGTAATTGTAAAACCTGCATTTATTTTTGTTTTAGTTATTTTTTAAATTCAAGCCCATCAAACATCTCTGTGTCACTGAACTTACTTTCAATTTAAGTATTTTAAAATACTGTTGCGTAAAAGTAGATAAAGATGACACTAGGAGAAGTAACCCACAAGCAGTGACAACAAAACTACATTTAATTAAAGTGATAATATGTGAGAATATACTGACCCTTTTATAAAACTGAGCTATGTATACTTCAGGCTTGGTACATTAATATAATGTGTTCCTAGGGGGAAATTTGATCAGAATTTTTGAGTATTACATCAATGGTGGCTTTTTTAATACATTGGAATCAATGTCAACAAAGTTCTCTTATTACCCATTTTTATGCATAAATATTAAAAAAAATTTCTGAGTAAAATACCAATATTTATTATATGACCATATTAAGAATAAGGCATAATAGCTTAATAGAATTTCAATATTTATATTCTGATAAATGTCAACAAATTGTCCTTTCAAAAGGCTCTGAATACTTAGACTTCTTGTGCTATTTATTTTTGCCTCTTTGAAGGAAAAGCAGTTACATTTTAATGTTGGTTTAATTTTAATGATCTTAATAATTTCAAGTTGGTCAGTATTTTCATATTTTATTGGTATTTCATATTTATTTTCTGTAAATTGACTTTATATCCCTCATTTATTTTTCCAATACATATGTTTATATTTTTCTTGTTCATGTTATTTTCTTTTTGTTTTATATATCTTGAAGAGCATCTGTATGGATTCTGGGTTGTGTTTAGTTCAGGAAAATCATCCTATCAAATACATAAAAACTGTAAATTGATTAATATAAATGCTATAATATTTACTCTGTATGCTAATATGCAACAAAATATAAAGTATGAGCAACGGGCCCTGACTTTAACCTCCGTTATTACTTCTTTCTGAAAATGGTAAAAACTGAAATCTTAGAATTCCTGTGAATCTTAGAATTCCTGTGGATTTGACTGAATCTTTTCTTTTTTTTTTTTTAACTTCTCTGCTTCATTGTTTTTGACCAGGAGATAGTATCAGCAATTTCTATAAAAGTCCCCATTAACAATATAGTAGTAGGAACTATAATTTAGGAACTTAATATGTTTTTCCCTAGCCTTCACTTTATTTCAGTGTCAGACAGGGAATTACAAATTCCTTTGCTCTGGGATTGTGATTTTGGAAACAATTTCATTGAATAAGAAAATTAATTACAGGAATTCTGTATACTCTGTAATTAGTCCTAGACATGCATTCTACATGAGCAGGTGAGAAGCGCACTATGAATTACTATTGTGTGTGAGGATGAAAAATATCTGGAGTCTTTGCTTAGGACCAGTAAATAAAAACCTTATGGTTTTTATGGGAAATTATGATTATTTACTTTTGTTCAATTTTACTATTCTCTGTTTCATTTTCAAATCTGGCTCTTGGTTTGTGCTTTTCAGATGGAATGACATTTTGATGCATTTGAAATATGAAACTGACAATTTGGAGAGAACCTCAGTGGAAAGATAACCAATTAAACTAAAAACAAATCATACATTGTCTTTATCTCTTTTCTAATTTATCAGTGATTGAGAATTTAAGTAAAATTAGAAGCATTTTTGAGTTGAACATTTCAACTGATGCTTGCATATGTGAATAAATCAGGATTTCTCTAATTTCTATGTCTACTCTGTACTTTCTGACACTGCCATGGCCTCCTTATAGCATTCACTTCTGTGATGGTCTTTACAGGAGAGTGGTAGAATACCAGGATTATCATAGGAATGGCTTCAGGGATGGAAAGACAAGGGCAATCACTTGCCATTCAGGGAAGAGGGGGGTATCAAATGTCTTGATTAGTTGATCTTTGCTTTATAAAGTTAGATACAGATCAAAGACAGAAATACAGAGCACAGAGTATACCCCACAGACATGAAATATGCTAAAAGTAGAAGATATAAATTATCACCCTTTTTAGCCCTTTACTTAAAGATGTCAAAGGTTCAGCTGTCTATGAATCTGCCTGAAGAAAGTTATACATTCTTTCTAGAAATTGGCAAATAAGACTAAGTCCTTCAGAATACGATCCCTAGTCCCATTATGTCCAGCAGCATGAATAGGAAAGTGGTATTAGAGATTGAGGAACTAATTTTGTCATTTTCCTTTCTCAGTATCCATAGCTTCAAAACCTGAACAAATGTTTTTTTTTTTTGTTATTTTCGTTGCTAAATGTAATAAATTAAAAAAAAATCTTTTCATGTGCCTACAAATAATTTGTATTCCTATTATAAATTTCAGTGACCTTATTGGTTCCCATATGAATTAGCGTGCTTCAATTAGTGTGATAACTGATTGTCCCTTCCGTGTTCTCTCTGTCGAAGTGTTCACTTTAACGGGTGGTTGATGTTAGGTTAACCAGAGAACCATATTTCATTTTCCTCTTTCATCTTCAAAGACTTGTTTTAGACAATTTCTTATTCAGTATCGTCCTTTGTTTTTCTCAGTGTTATTTTCATTATTATTAAGTTTCACAAATGAAAAAAAAAATAAAAGGCTGTATCTGTACTATTACTCTTGCTCTCTGGCAATGTTTTGACTAAATATAAACATTGCTTTCTTCCCTGAAGCTTCTAAACACATTATCACCCATTTCCTTGGTGTTCTTTTGACCTACTATTTTTTCCCTTGTGAATGATGTCACTGTCTCTTCTGCAGTGATGTGACCTCCTTGTTTTTCCATCTAACATAATCTCTACTAGAATTGAATCTAAAGCACACTGATCTCCTTTATTACAAATTTTGTGATGTTGTGATTAAATTATCGAAGTGACTTTTAGTCTTTTGATTAAGAACATATCTATGTATTATTCACTTCTACTTGGTGACCATTTAAAAATGACTGTGAAATTTGGAGGGAAATGCTTGTAACACTATATTTAATCGATTTTTAAATTATGAGCTTAAGTGTAATGGTTGAAAATATTTTAAAACACATTTTTAAACTATTTTAACTTTTCTCCTTTGCAAATTGTGTTTTTATCCTCTAAAATAAGTTTTCACATTTTTCTATATCAATTTTCTGATTTCTCTTATGGTTAATTTGTCTCCAGAAGTATGCTTTCGTTGTTTTAAATCTCTTCCCAATTTCAAATTCAGAACTGCTTCTAGAATTGTCTTTTAGCCAATTAGTCTCAACTAACCCATCTGGTATAAGATTAGATACTTTTAGGGTTTACTAAATTGTAAGTTATATTTTAATAGTTTTTTAATCAAATATTGCAATTTTATTATGAGAAAATATAGAAATTAGTTAATATTCATTTCAGGCATCTTAACAAAAGATACAGGCATATTAAAACTGGCAAAAAGATACAGGCAAAGAGCATTTTTCTAAAAGCATAATTATATAAAATACATATTGACTAAATCTTATAAGGAAAAACAATGTAACCTGCTTTTTAATTTTTATTTTGGTCTGAGTTCCTTTATAATATATTTAAAATAACACTCTGTATTCTATATAATGATGTTTTTGTCTTAGCTAGACTTTCTCATTGTTCCTTTTCTAACTGTAAATATAAAAGCTTTTATTTTTTTGTTAGTTCACTTGTTTAACTTTTTACGTATTTCTTTAGTTCTTTGAGTTTCTATTATTTCCCTAAGTGTAATTTTCTTATTGTTACCCCAAATCTGAAAATTATCCTTTGATGTTGTTCTCAGTCACTCAGAATAAAAATAGAGTAATAGTTACTACAAATTTGTTTCTTCATATTTAACTTTTCTCATCTGCATTTTTTGAACACCTTGATTCATATCTTTTATCATAGGCCTTCATTTTTGCTTGTATGTTGACTGAGCAGCTGCATTAGAAAAATTATTAGACTTAATCTAATGTACACCTACTTGCCAAGTTTTTATTATATGATAGAAAACTCAGAACAACTTTGGAGAAGTTGGGTAATTCATTAGTGGCTCCTCTCATTAACATTTCTTTAAAAGTTATTAGCTCTTGGTTAGAAACCCCTGAAATGATTTTATTTGCTTCTGGCTTTCACCTTGTTTTTTTTTTTTTTTTTTCTGTTTTCTTTTTGTAAATTATTATGGTAATGGTCTGAGTCAGAAATATTCTACATGCCTGATTGAATATCTCATTTTTTAAAAGGTAATCCCAAAAGTGAATTGATTTAGGAATAAAACACTGTTAGAGATATTTGTAGAGCTATATCAGCCTCATTGGAAGATTGATTTCAGGGTACAACTGCTCAATAAATGGTCTGTTTCCACTATTACATTTAAGGAGACACATGTCTGACTACCCTTAAGCAGAAAAGAGCAAAGGAAAGAGAATATGTTGGATAATAATTTATCACTTGGAAATAACTTTAATTATTGGAATCTTTTCCCTATATTTCTGCAAGACAGAAAATGGAGAAGATATTTTATTAGGGGGGTTAAGAGTTTCTGTCAGAATCAGGGAATGGTAATTGCTTAATGTGTAAGCATTTTTGTATTTCTGGCATTGTATGATTTGAGCAATGTTTTCCTGTGATGGTCACTGGCCAATGAGGTAGCCTGGACATAATAACACAACTGTAATTGACAGGTAATAGAATAGTGTGTAAAATAATGTGCAGACTTGTGACCAATTTAAAATCCTTTCCTGATCCTTTCGGTTTCCATGGAGCAAAATCAAAAGACACCATAAGGACAGGTGAACCTGCTCTCAAGTGTTCTAGGAGACAAGATTTCTCTCTGTTCTTGATCAAATTACAATTTCTCAAGGAGGAAGTAGCTAACCTTTTGCATGGTATAGGCCAATAGGGTAGGGGATTATTAAGGAGGATGATAATGCCCTGTAGGAATTAGAATTCTGATTCCTCTTTATTCCTCTCTTGCTCTCTGTCACTTACTCCCATATAAAGGATTTGCAAGTGTTTTTTCTGCCTGAGGTCAGATAACAAAACTTTTCACCTTTAAGGGCCATACAGTCTCTGATATAACTACTTAACTGTGCTCTTGTAAGGAGAAAACAGCCATAAACAATATGTAAATGAATGTATATGACTGTGTTCTGATAAAACCTCATTTATAAAAATAGGCCAAGCCAGATTCAGCCTGGGTGCCTTAGTTTGCAGACTACTGCAGTGCAGGAAGGAAGAATTCTTACATGAATGAACAGATTCTAGAATATTTATTGGGCCAATGTTCCTGGTTACAATCTCTGGATTAAAATATCAAAAATAATTGGACTGTTCTAATGCAGAAGATAGAAAAAAAATGGAAGAAGGAGATTGAATAGGTTGAGTATCCAAGTTTTCATTTTTATCTCCCCATATTATGTGCCATACATAATTGGGATCAAGGAGTCTTTAGAAAAAAGCAAATAGATATGGGAAAAGAGTGAAAATACAAAGCTAATGATATATTCCTAAGAATACACCAAGTCTCACATTGAAACATTTTTAACATGGGCAAGCAGAAATGGCCCACGGGGGCAGCAAGATTGCATAACCCTTCTTGTTTTCCATGGAAACGATATTTGCAAAGGACATAGTAGTTTGTCCTTGACTAGTGAGGAACTAGTAAATCTATGAGGGCATTAGTGGACTTTCAAAGATTGTCTTGGGTAAAAAGTTCTAGAGAGGGAACAAAATGACCACACTATGGGCTCTCTTGAGGGATAGATGAAAACATGTTACCCCAAGCCTCACAGCAGGTCGAGAAAAGGAGTGGAGCCTTCTGAGGAGAAGAGAGTATTTTTAGACTAATTTTTTAAACCCTACATATTTTCTTGGCATACCTAAATTGCAATATTAAAAAACTTAATACTCAATGGGTATAATCCCATTTTTTAAAAAAGGAACTAAATTGTTAAAATAGGAAACAAACTCATATATGGCTATATTTGTCTATCTATCATCTATAATAATTATAAGAGCTATAATAACCCATAATCTGAAAACTTTTTAATGTTTTGGGAATTCCCTACTGCATGCATCCATTTTTTAGAATAGAGGACATGATTCATTTTCTTGGGGTCTTTTGCAACTAGGGTTCAGGGAAATCATCTAGACTCTTCAAATCAGTTACACAATCTCTGGGGTACTACTGTTAGCTAGATAAAGGGATTTAATGCAAGTAATAGATTCAGTCAATAGTGGCAGCAGCAGAAATTGTTATGTCCTATTTCCAAGGGTTACATTTTCAGCTATAGGATTTTAAATTGAGTATTAATATTGTCAGCAATAAAAGTGGTAGCTCCAATCTTCCGTAGAACAGTAATAATGTCTTCATGACAACAGTTCTGTCATGTCACTTGGGATAATTTTTCACAGCTGTGTAGCCTCCATTCCAGTTTTGCAGCCCTTTGGGGGACTTTCTATGAGCTACCCAATATCCTTAGAAGTCATTCTCTGCTCAAATTAGCCAAAATTTAATTCTGTTACTTTAGTTAAGTGCATTTTTAATAAAATATGCAAGCTTTGATTAAAACTACTTGAAAAACAATTATTACAATTATCACTTTTTATCTAAAGGAATTGGACTTCAGAAGACATTTTTTTCATATGTTTACATTTTTATAAAAACAAAAGGTTAATAAAATGTATGATTATATACATATATACACACACACACAATGATACAGTAAATTATTCCATATATATGTAGACCAAAAAGTGATAAACATGCCCATTAGAAAAATCTTTCTAGAATTAATAGCCTAGTGTCATAAGCAAAATATATTGCATCCCAATATGAGAACAAATATTGATATGGCTGTTTCTTAACATGGAGAAGGAAGAGTAGACTTAGGTTCCAGCCTTAATTCTCTGTCAAGCTCTAAGTCCTCTGACAGCTATTTAAACTTTTTGCGGCCTTATTTACTTTCCTGTAAATTGGTTGAATTAGATGATGTCCTATTACCAGCCTCTGCCTTTAAATTTTTTCTATTAATTTTTTTTTATTTTTTAGACATAACAACAAACACAAACATTCTTACCATATGATCATTCCATTCTCTCTATATAATCAGCAAATCACGATATCATCACATAGTTGTATATTCATTATCATGATCCTTTCTTAGAACATTTGCATCAATTCAGAAAAAGAAATAAAAGAAAATGGAAAAAAATTAATGCAAACCATTCCCCTTACCCCCCTTTCACTGATCACTAGCATTTCAATCTACTAAATTTATTTTAACATTTGTTCCCCCTATTATTTATTTTTAATCCATATGTTTTACTTGTCTGTTACTAAAGTAGATAAAAGGAGCATCAGACACAAGGTTTTCACAGTCACACAATCACATTGTGAAAGCTATATCATTATACAATCATCTTCAAGAAACATGCTACTGGAACACAGCTCTACATTTTCAGGCAGTTTCCCCCAGCCTCTCCATTACACCTTAACTAAAAAGGTGCTATCTATTTAATGCATAAGAATAACTTCCAGGATAACCTCTCAATACTGTTTGGAACAGCCATTGACACTTTATTTTGTCTCATTTCACTCTTCCCCTTTTGATGGAGGAGGTTTTCTCAATCCCTTGATGCTGAGTTCTAGCTCATTCTAGGATTTCTTTCCCACATGGCCAGGAAGGACCTCACCCCTGGGAGTTATGTCCCATGTAGAGAGGGGGAGGACGGTAAGTTTGCTTGTCGTGTTGGCTAAGAGAGAGAGCCCACATCTGAGCAACAAAAGAGGCTCTCTTGGGGGTGACTCTTTGACCTAATTTTAAGTAGGCTTAGCCTACCCTTTGTGGGGTTAAGTTTCATATGAGCAAACCCTCAAATTGGGGGGCTCAGCCTATTGCTTTGGTTGTCCTCAATGCTTGTGAGAATATCAAGAACTCTCCACTTGGGGAAGTTGAATTTTCCCCCTTCCTTACCATTCTTTTAAGGGGACTTTGCAAATGCTTTCTTATTCACTATTTAAATCAATCTGGGAATTTATTGGGGCATCACTCTGGACAAAGCTACAAAATCTCATGCCCTACCCAAAGTTCCATGTTTTTATAGTGTTCAATTGAGCACTAATACAACACAAGTTGTATTAGGAACTGCACTAGTCAAAATATAAATTTTGTACCAAATACAAATTTTTTGCTTTAGTCTCACACATAAGTTAAAATTTAAAAATGTTAATTACCATCTATTTTCAACACCGTGCAGTATTGACATTCCTTTGTTCTTCCTCATGCAAAAACAATTTTAAATTTGTACATTTAGTCACTATCATAATACACTCTAGGCATTCCTAGATTATACCATATCATGATAGAGGGAGGAGGCCTGGGGACACAAAGAAAATCAGAAGGAAAGATATATGATAAAGTCAGCCTTTAAATTTTAAAACATTTTAATACAAATCTATAATAAATATAATATAAAAAATAAAATACATTTGTAATAAATAAAAAACAAATCATTAAAGTGAATATTTACATCAAATAAGCCTGAAATTATAGAGCTAGTCAAAGAGCATTTTGGAAGTAGCCATGAAATATGGGAAAATCAGACCTCACCTAACTACATACGCAGGACATTATGGAAACTCCCAAACTTCAAAGTCAGTTGCTTTAAAGACTCTTCTCCCTGAACATTCATTGCTAAAAAACTGTTAGTTCATCTTTAAACATTTCAAAAACTAGGGCACTGCTCCTGGCAACTGCTCATGGCCATATTAGTGAGGTAGGTTGTGTCTCTTTACTCACTTTCACTTTTCCCATCTGCACCAGTTTCTCATGTGACAGTTCCTCTCCATGGGATCTGGCAACTCAACCACCATCATTTGCTGTAAATATTATAATAAAAAAAGAAAAAGAAAAGCTCTATTCTTTAATGTACAGCAACTAAAATTTTCAAGTTTTAGTTAATATTAAATGGCCAAGTAAGATGCATTCATTTCAACTAACAATGAAAAGCTCTTTGGAAAGTTAATGCTTTCCCTTTAACTCATCAATTAAATCTCAGAGGATGGAATACTCTTTCTTCTTTTCATTTTCTAAGGGAAATGTAAAATATCTAAAATGCACACAAGGTTTTCTCCTTCCCAAGGTTATTCTCATTTTGCTTTTTGGATCCAGGAACCCCTTAGGTTCCTAGTTGGAGTCCTCATTTCTTTTTCAGCAGGTGCAGTTTGGGTCAATATATGAGCTACTTTCTTTAGCACATTAGAAGTTTGATTTCTCTCAGACCTTAGTCTTTCATGTTCTTTAGTTTCTTGTCTCAGAGGATAAACCCAGAGACTGTACATAATACTAGGTAAACTGCATGCACACACGTGACTACCACAGGAGGTTACACGTGTGTTGTCCAACAATGGTGATGCCACTATCTAGAAGACATTTTGGACATTTACAGGGGATTCTTGGTTTTCACAGTAATATGGGGCTACTGTAACTAGAATTTAGTGGACAGAGGATGGGGATGTTCAATTTGCTGCATATTAACCATTATTAATTTACATCCATTCCCATTCCCACTCGTTTTACCAGTCCCACCATTCCACTACTACCCAATACAGCAGGAAGGATAAAATATACAGATGCACTTACAGATAGGTTTGGATATTATTTAGGGTAGTCCAATGAAATTCTCTTGCTACAGATTTGGAAGCTGAAGATAAGGTGGCTGCCTTCTACCTATGGCTATTGCCATTTGCCACTATTTAAACAGTGATGGATGCATGTACTGAAGTACATGGTGTTTTTTATTTGCATCAATTGCAATGTGTATTCATCAGCTTTGCATTTGTCAAGAAATGAGGGAAGCAATTTTGGCATATTAATGTCTCTCTGATTCCTGGATGACAACTTTGGATGTTCTTCACACCAGTCTTCCTTTCTGGAATCTGCTGCAGTTTTATCATTTCCAAGAGCTAGCTCCAGAGGCAGCCTTGAAATGGGAACACCCTATTATAATTATTTTGGAAGTAATTCAACAGGCCCAGCCTGAAGCCTGTTTCTTCCATATTTCCAATGATTTTTAAATCCTTAATTATCTATATTAAATCCCTTTTTGTTTATAATACTAGAGTAGTTAATATTTCCAGGACTGAATCCTAATCCATTCACACAGGTCCTGTAATGAAGTGATCTTTAAAATATCCTCCAAGAACTTCATTGTATTTAAGAATCTAGTTAGATTTTATTTACATGAATTTTTAGAAAATAAAAATCTGATATATGCTGACATATACACTTCAGTGATTGCCTGGGACCCCTGGGTAAAAGGAGGGTTGACAAGGAAGACACTTGAAGGAAATGTGGAAAATGCTATATTTTTATCATGTTAGTATTCACAAAAGTGTATATATTGGTCAGCCAAATTTATGAAATTGACACTTAAAATGGATGCATTTTATTACATGAAAATCATACCTGAGTAAAATTAATTTTAAACAAGTAATATTTGCATAGGGTATACAATTTCTAATGACATTTTTTCATATTTAAACTTTGTTTAAAATTATCTAAGCCTAAATTTTAACTCTATTTAACTTACATAAGCGCAATCTTTCTTGTTATATACTGAATTCTCCAGGAGTGGCACTGCCTTAATTAAGAGAGTTTGCTATGTTTGCAAATTTTCCAAAATTATTTCACTCTTTCTGAATATCGTATCATCCATGCTAACACATTTGTCATTATAGCAAATTAAATCATTTTCATGTTACTTTCATAGTCATATCAATTCTAAATGTAAATGTAAATATCTGATTATTATTTTAGACTTTCTAATGTGATTGTCCATTTATATCATTGAATTATATATATTTCATTATAAATTATTTTTTTTTTACTTTTCCTTCAAATTTCAGTGATATTTTGAGACATGCTGTTGAATTGCAGTAAGAGATAAAAAGTTTGGTTAGGCTGTTATTAGATTCTGCTACTTAAAACTAAGACTCAGTTTTGATAAATTCCCCTCAAGGTAATTACAAGAATATTTCTCATATCCTGGAGTTGCATAGTGAAATAAGAGTTAAAAAAAAATAAGAAAGCAACACTTCCCATTAAAAAACAAAATAAGCAACAGCAACAAGAATGTTTCATCTTATTGGCATCAGAACCTTGTCACAGGTTGGTTTCTCCAGGCAGCTGACACTGAGATGGAGTTCAGAGAGCAAAAGGATTATTAGGGAGTTTAACACCTGTGAAGAGTAAAAGCAGGAGTCAGCAGGGAGGGCCTTAGACTGTGATGTTGAAATTTTGAAACAAATACTACCTATTGGAAGGAGACACAACTTGGACAAAAATGGCTAGGCTCTGCCGAAAACATCTTGTCAGTCACCGGCTGGGGCCCCACTCCAAGACAAGCTGACTCTCAGCTACCATCACTTACTCAGTCCTGCCTAGGGCCAACCCTGAGAAGAGAGTGGCTTGCACACAGAGGTGGAGTTAGCAGCAGCTGACACCTAGAGGTTCTCAGGTAACCATACTCCTCCCACCTGGGTAGTAAATTCTTCTGTAAAGGGGAATTTGAACCGGCTATCCCTCAGTGAGCCGAATTCCTCTCCTGAAAAATCCAGAAATGCATAATGGTATAATTACCAATTCCCACCTCCTTTTCTCTTCTCTTGGGCTTTTTGATGTCCTCTGAGTCTTGTTTAAAGATCATCAATGCTTAATGAATGTGTCTGTTGCCTAAGGATGTATTCCATTACTCTTTTGTGAGCAGTTTAATCAACATTCACAGCAGGAACTTCTCTAAGTAAGATTCATGGTCTGTTTTTTTTCCCACTTTAGCAATCACCTACATTTTTCTCTCTATTTCTCTATCCCAAATGGCCTGTGTGCCACTGCCTTTCCTCTAGAGTTGCTTAGGGGATTATTCCCATATGTTCCCAGTGAAGCAACTTCCTTAATAGGTTTCCAAAGCAAAAGTCCTAATTTCCTTCTTCACTAAGCCTGGGGTCCTGTAGGCACATTCGGAATGATATCATCCTTTACCATATTTTCCACCACAGATTTTTGCCTTTTTTCTTAATTTTTATAATTCGGGCATTGAATAGCCTTTCAGATAACAAAGGCAGCAGAAACACCTCTTTTAGACAGCTCTTTCCCTGCTGCTGGTGGCCCTGACCCTATTTCCCTGAATGTTTCATTTTTATTTTTCACTGATGTTATTCTTTCTTTTGAAGCCAGTTGAGTTTAAGTTTCAAAACTTTGATATATTTTTTTCTTTCCTACCATGTGTAAAGCTAACACAGTTTGTTGCCATCTTTTGACCTAAAGATCAGAATCTGTCTTAAAGCTGATTCTATTGTTCCCAGGATTTCTGAATTCATCTTTTCTAACCTCAGGTAATATTTTGTTCATGGACCAATATTTGAGGTCTTTGAACTTACTGACCACAGTGTTCTCCCCATCATCAAGAACTTCAGCTTTCTTTTTTTTTTGAACAAGAGTGTTTGAATCATTTTTATCAACTCACTCTCTTTTCTCACTCTCTTTTATCTTGTTGGCTCTGAAAAGTTTTCGTTGAGATGCTGCTCAATCTAAATCAAAATGATACTACCTATTTCTATGTAATACTCTCACCATTTTTCCAACTGTACATTAATAAATTCTACCACACTTCCGGAGTAAAAGAGAGAGAAGCAGCGACATTTTAGGGATTTTATAATTTTCTTCATCTCATCAACAAATTTATTCCTCAAATAAAGTTGATCTTCTTCAGAATCACTTAGGGCATGTGTTAAAAATGTGCACCACACATCATATTACCAGAATGGCATTTCCATGGCCAGGGCTTTGATGTAGTATTTTCAAAAGTGACCCCCTCCCCCAATTTTTTTTTGACCTTACTACATTATGCAAAATAGAACTTTGTTTTTGTTTGGCCCCTTTTGCTGCTCTCCTGCTCCTTGTAACTTCAACTTAAAATGAAGTTGGAGATATACCTGAGTTTACCTTATGGGCCAAATGTAATCCTGAGCCATGCTTCCATTTCTAGAATATGCTTTATTTGTTCACATTTCATATAATGCTATATTTAATATGCTTCTTATTTGATACTCTCATCGCTTATTCATAAACTAGATTAGACCATATTTGTGGGTACTATATTTGACGTATTTGTGCTTAAGGACACTGAGAGTTTCACAAATCATTTTGTAACAATGTATTTTGTTTATGTAGTGAAATGGGCAATATTTGTGACTTTAAAATTTGAAATAATCCATAAAACTGGCTTTACTTTTCCTATAGGGATACAACTTTAAAAACTTTCTGCATTTCATCAATCACCTATGAGCAACATTTTCTATTAAATGTCATTTTTTCCACAGAAAGGTAAATAATGCTTGGATAATCTAAGTTTCAAGCATCATGTTGTTCTCATAAAACATTTATCACTTTGGATGCTTTTAAAAGAAGTTCACAACTTAAAACGGGCTTAAAGTATGGGCATCTCACATAGCAGAAAGTTCAGAAATATTTTAGAAAACTTACTTAGCAGCAACTCATGATATCATCCAGGAATCAGGTTTTTTTCCTTCTCTCTGCTTTGGGGTGGTAAATTGTCTTCTGGAGGCTATAGGAGTTTTATGCTTTCTTGCTCAACTCCAGGAATATGGGAGACATCATTTTCCCAAACCTGAAATATAAGATCTCCCCTTCACA
>PVIY010021817.1:0-41848 GCA_004026745.1 Myrmecophaga tridactyla
TGTTTTTTTTTTTCATCACTTAGTTGTATATTCATCACCATGATCATTTCTTAGAACATTTGTATGAATTCAGAAAAACAAATAGAAAGAAAAAAAACCCTCATGCATACTATACCCCGTACCCCTCCCTCTCATTGATTGCTAGCATTTCCATCTACCCAATATATTTTAGCCTTTGTTCCCCCTATTTTTTTCTATACCCCTTATCACTCCCTTTCATTGATCACTAGCATTTCAAACTACTAAATTTATTTTAGCATTTGTTCCCCTATTATTTATTTATTTATTTTTAATCCCTATGTTTTACTCATCTGTCTATACCATAGATAAAAGGGGCATCAGACACACGGTTTTCACAATCACACAGTCACATCGTGAAAGCTGTATCATTTACAATCATCTTCAAGAAACATGGCTACTGGAACACAGGAGAGGCACTCCCTCCAGCCTCTCCTATATACCTTAATTACAAAGGTGATATCTGTATAATGCATAAGAATAACCTCCAGGATAACCTCTTGATTCTGTTTGAAATCTCTCAGCCATTGACACTTTGTCTCGTTTTGCTCTTCCCCCTTTTGTTCTAGAAGTTTTTCTCAATCCCTTGATGCTGAGTCCCAGCTCATTCTAGGATTTCTGTCTCACGTTGCCAGGGAGGTTTATGCCCTTGGGAGTCATGTCTCACATAGAGAGGGGGAGGATAGTGAGTTCGCTTGTTGTATTGGCTGAGAGAGGCCACATCTGAGCAACAAAAGAGATCCTCTGGGGGGTGACTCTTAGGCCTAATTTTAAGTGGACTTAGCCTATCCTTTGTGGGGATAAGTTTCATATGAACAAACCCCAAGGTTGAGGGCTGGGCCTATTGCTTTGGTTGTCCCCACTGCTTGTGAGAGTATCAGGAATTCTCTGTGTGGGGAAGTTGAATTTTCCCCCTTTCTTTTATTTCCCCAAGTGGACTTTGCAAATACTTTTTTATTCACTGTTCAAGTCACTCTGGACAAACCTACAAAATCTTATGCCCTACTCAAGGTTCCATGTACTTACGGTGTTCTATTAAACTGTCCACATAAGTTATATTAGGAAATGCACTAATCAAATTATAAATTTTGTACCAAATAAATATTTTTTACTTTAGTCTTACACATAAGTTAAAGTTTTAAAATATGAATTACCATCTATTTTCAACACCCTGCAATGTTGACTTTGCTTTGTTCTTCCTCATGCAAAAAAATTTTTCAGTTTGTACATTTAGTCACTATCATTGTACACTCTAGGCATTCATAGATTATACCATCTCAGTCTTTATCGTCTATCTTTCCTTCTGATTTCATTTGTGCCCCCAGGCCTCCTCCCTCTATCATTCTCACATTCAGCTTTATTCAGTGTACTAACATTATTGTATTATAGTTAGGTAGTATTGTGCTATCCATTTCTGGATTTTTACAATCAGTCCTGTTGTACAATCTGTATCTCTTCAGCTACAGTTACCCAATATCTACTTTATTTCTATCTTCTGATGGTCTCGGTTCTTAGCTGAAATTTTCCAAGTTCATTTACTAGTGTTAGTTCATATTAGTGAGCCCATACAGAATTTGTCCTTTTGGCTAATCTCACTCAGCATAATGCCCTCAAGGTCTATCCATGTAACACATTGCTTTTATAAAAAATATTTTTATTGATAAATCTTAACACACAATCAATGCTTACAATCAGTGGTTCACAATATCATCACATAGTTGTGTATTTATCAGCATGATCATATTTTAGAACATTTGCATCAGTCCAGAAAAGAAAATAAAAAGAGGAAAGAACAAACTTATACATACCATACCCCTTATCCCTCCCTCTCATAGTACATTGTTAAATAACAGTAGTGAAGACAGCATCCTTGTCTTGTTCTTAATCCCCTGGGAAACTTTCAGAGAATGAAAAATTTTTTTCACTGTTGAGTGTGATGTCAGCTGTTGTTTTTTCATATATGCCATCTATCATGTTGAGGAGATACTTCTGTATTCCTAGTTTTCTGAATGTTTTTATCTGCACCTTAACTTTTGAGATGCCCTGCATCTAGGTAGTGGTTTCCTTCCCTGATATGTATTCATATCATTTAGGACTAATGCAAAAAAAAATACACTATCCCCTCCTTACCCCAGCCCCAAGTGATTAAAGCAGTGCCTGTAAGGGGGATAGGGGGCAGGGGGCAGGGGGCGGAGGGTCTAAGCATCTGTTTTAAAGTTCCTCAGGTTTCTCTGATTGGGTTCAGACCCACTAGGCATTGGTGACTAGTTGTCAGAAGCTCTGTTTTCACTCTAAAGGGGGAAAACTGCGAAAAGGGTCCCCAAGACATACTAGGGCTGCTTTCTCTTTCCTCCATCCCCTTCTTCCATCCCTTCCTCCACCATTCTAGGATGTGACCTGACATACAGGCTCCACAATAGTAAAAGTTCAGGGACAGACAAAGTGGATTCCCTGCCTTAAAAAGATTAGGAAGGATAAGTCCCCTTTATTTTCAGATAGGAGGGGGAGAGGGACCAAGAATTACAGACTGACAGACATAGTTTTTTGGAGGGAGGGGTGTAGGAATTGCAGGACTACAGTGCATTATCTGGCCTCTGGCAACAGTGCTTCTCAAACCTAGCCTGCATAAGAATCACCTTAAAAATGCAGATTCCTGGGCCCTGCTCCAGAGAGTCAGTCCCATGAAGGGGTGGGAAGGGCCCAGGAATTTGCATTGTTAACAGGCTCTCTCAAATGGTTCTGATATAGAAGGCCAGGGCCCTGCCTTGAGACAAACACTGCCCAAAGACTTTGATCTGGCTGAGCGTCAGGATTACTTGGAGAAACTTAAAAAATGCAGGTCCACAGTCTCTTCTAATTCAGTAGGGCTGGTGGGGCCCAGTAATCTACATGTTCGATAAGCAGCCCAGAATTTTCAAACTGTGCTCTCAGACCCACCAAAGTATATATCCAAAAGCCACGAAAGGGGAGAAGTAAGGGGACGACTCGGGGGTGGGGTGGGGTGGAGTTCAAACCCTTATCCTCCTCCCCCCTACAATGTCTGTTTTATATATTAACCAATATTTGTTAAACAATATCTGCTTATATATTAACCAGCAGTGTAAAATTGCACTTGAAGCAAGGGTTTCCTGTTTTGGGAATATTTTGTAAGCTCTCCAAGGCTATCCATTGGTAAAGGACCTCTCCAAAGCTGCAAAATCCTCACCGTTCTGAGTCACAGTTGAGGGGAGCTGCCCTGCCCTGTGACCCCTTTGATTCTTCCTGACACATTGACTCTCAATTCCTGAACTTCCAGTACCTGGCCCATGAGGCTCACTGTCCTGAAAGGAAGGTTGGCCACCCGAGAAATGCCCTTTGCACGGGTCACAGTGTGAGTACCTCGACAGTAACTCTCAAATATCACAGTGACTCTCAAAAATTGTCATGCTTCAGAACCATCTGGAGTTCTTCTTAGAGCCCAGATAGATGAGCCTTACCCCTGGGGTTTCTTTTTTTAATATGTCTGAGTTGGGGCATGAGGACCTGCATTTCGAGTAAGATCTTTGGTGACGCAGATGCCGCTGGTCCACGGGCTGCACAGAACGACTGCTTTAAGCATAAATAAGGTTGGATACTAGGTGTCCAATTCTGCTGGATATGTTGACTCACTGGCTAGGTCTTCCTTTGGAGTTAAAGAATATGAGGAGGGAGGAAATGTCTTTCCTGAAGAGTAAACAGTTAACTAACATGATGAAATCAGTGTAAATTAGGGTTGTGGCTCAGTCCAGCTTTGCACCCATTGGGATTTGCTGGGCTCACCTTCCAGCCTGTTGTTCACCGCTGTTTCTGCAGGACAGTGAGCTGCACAAGATGTGCTCCTTGTCACCCATCACTTGACCTGTCAGAAGGGGCTGTGGCAGTGACGAGGATCTGGCAGTTGGCTTCTTGTTGCCAGAGCTCGGCCAGAGGACAATGTGCTGAATGCTGGTTATCTCAGAAGGGCAATAGTTTTCTTTTCTTGAAATTTAAGGAGTATGAAAGACAGCTGTGTCTATGTTACGTGGTTTCTCAAGGAGTTTCCTCCTCAGTTTGTCATCCCAGGTGCCATGCAAACACAGGCTTCTTGGTCCGTTCTGTCTGGGACTGAGGCCATCAAAGTTTTGCTCAGATGCTGTATGTAGAAATAAGCCTGGATTCTTACTTTCAGTTGTTGAACATTTTGACCTGGCAAATGACTATAATTATTGTTACATTGGAAATACACAGATATGGAAGGCAGTGCTAGATCCTCATTTCTTAGGATTCACAAGGTTATTAATCACATCTCTGTTCATTGATTGGAAAGAGTTAATGTGGGGGCTCAGCATGGTAGAATTAGCAGAAACCCTGACGTGTAGTTGCGTGACTCTTGTTTAGGAAGACTGTTTCAGTTATCTATTCCTGCAAGACAAATTGCTCTAGTACTTAATGGCTTAAAACCAGCACAGTCATTTATCTGCTTGTGATTTTGCTATTTGGGCAGGGCTTGTTTGGAATGTCCTATCCCTGTTCCATGTGGCATTAGCTTGGGGAACTTGACTAAGAGTGAAGGGTTTACTTCCTACACAGCTCGCTCATGTGACTGGCAAGGTGGGGCTGGCTTTTGGTGGGAGCTCACCTGGGACTGTTGGCCGGGTGCCTCAGTTTTTTTCATTTGGGCCTCTCTGTGTGGCTGCTTGAGCCCCCTCTTAACACGGCGGCTGGATTCCAAGAAGGAAGAAGCGAGGTTGTCTGGGCTTGAAGGTCTCTGAATGGTATTTCTTCTGCATTTATTGTCTAGCAATCATTGGCCCAGTTAAGCTTCAAGGAGGAGGGAACATATGCTTCACCTTTTGATGGCAAGAGCAGCACGGACTGGGAGGGATGGCTGGAATTCTCAGGGCCCTTCTTTTTTTTTTTACATGGGCAGGCATCGGGAATCGAACCCGGGTCCGGAGGCGAGCATTCTTGCCTGCTGAGCCGCTGTGGCCCGCCCAGGGCCCTTCTATGGAGACTAGCAGTTACAAAGAACCACAGTGATTTTTCTCCCTCTTTTTCATCGTCAGCCCACAGAAGCATGGTGTGAGCTAGATGACAAATAATGGGAAGAAATCTAAGTAAAAGCAAAAATGGGTATTAGGAATACATGTTCTTACATTCATTAGGGGATTGTGGCTTATTCTGAAAAGGAACTAAGAGAACTGTGTGGTCTTCAGAGATCCATTAGGGAGCAGTGGAAAGAAACAAGCAAAGCTCTGTTAGCCAAACGTTAATACATAAAATTAAAATTGTTTAAAAATCTGAAAGGTTTAGGAGACGAGAGGGTGAGAAAGTAAGAAGGTAGACCAAGATATTTTAAAGCGAGCGAGTTTTATTTGCTGCGCTCCCGGGCAGAGCTCACTGGACCCAAGATGGAGAGAGGAGAGTCCGCGCCTGGGTCTAGGCGTGGGCAGTTTTTTAAGCAAGGGTCATGTGACACCTGGAAGGGGCGGCTCATTAAGCAAGGGGGTCATTAAGCAAGGAGGTCGGAGGTCAGGTGGTCTTTAGTCAACCGCTTTGTCGTAAGGGTTCACTCCTAATTCCAGAAGCTGTGTTGGGAGGGGCCACACGGCTCCCGCAGTCCAAGTTGCAGTGCCCTTCCCCTTTCCCTGACCTAACAAAATCTTTTCTCAGTTTAGACACCATTCTGTATGGAGAAATTATTCCAGTTAATATGGTGACTTTAAAATGCCCCCTTTTATCTGAATGCTGGGTCAATGCTTTCATATGCATTTTTAAAATTTTTTAATGAATTGATTTCTAAGATCTTTTCTAAAATCTGGTCTTCTCAGAGGTAAAAATATGTGTAATCAGTAAGCACAAATCTAAATAATTAAAGCAGAAATAATCCTTGTTATTTCTACTTTAATTTTCAGAAAATGGTTCTATTAAACTTTAACAATAATAAAACCAGTCATCAGAAACTAGTAGTCACACGTTACTTGTCTGCTCTGCGTCTTCCTTGTAGAAGGTTTTCTCAGTCCCTTTGGAGGCATTGCCTTCTATTTTACAGCGAGGCTTCAACTGTTCTCTTTTGGGTCTAAGAGTCTAATTATTGTCGTCTGCTCCAAGGATTTGTGCCCACAGCCTGCCAAATGTTTGTATTCTGCAGTGACACTCAGGCAGCAGTGATGTTTACAAGTGTTTTTATATTAGCAAGGGATTGTGTGTCTTCCTGGTTGTGCCCATCCTTGGTCACTTAATGCCATTAATTTACCTTCAGGAATGCTGTCAAAATGAGTCAAATGGTAATTTTTAAAGGCCCTGTCTGATTCATGTAGCTGTTATTCTTTATTGAGTTGATAGTTTGGAGATGAGAATCTTGAGCGTGAGAATCATCATGTAGTATTTTATTTTAGTTCAAAGACATTTTTTGCTGTCACTTTGTGGCTCTCAAGGCTTTACTCTGATTAAGTCTGTGAAGGAAAGAAAAAACTAGCTTATTATGTTTGATTCACTGTGAAAGGTTGTTTTTCGTTCATGTAAAATTCTAATGGTAGAAATAAAAGTCTATCTCAGCGATAAATGTGACCTTTTCTAATGCTTCCTTAAAGGCTATTTTGGTGGTGTGTGGGATGAATTTGGTGTAGTGGGTGATTGTAATAATAGCTGACACCTGTCTAAACTGTTCTGCTCCAGACACCAAGTACTTTGCATGTATTAATTCATTTAATTGACATGTGGGTCCTCTTTGTATCATTCCCATTTCACAGATGTGAAAACTGAGATTCAACAGGTAATAAAACATGCCCAAGGCCACACCACTGGTGGTGTCTGTGCTGGGGCTTGGTTTCTGACTGCCTGGCTTTATCTGAACTCTTAACCACTATGTGACCCTGTCTAGTCAAAGTGAGATGATGTTTTTAGTCTTGGTCTTTTTGCCCCTTTATTTTTTTTTGAAATATTTTCAGGTATCTGTATTTTTCCACTTACTTGTAAATAAATTTTCCTCTTTATTTTGAACCAAGCTGGCAGTTATTTCAGTGTTATAAAGCTTATTTTTTATTGCTCCAATTTTCAAAGAAAGCTTCTCTGGTTTAATATTTCTGGTTGATGAAAAAAAAAAGTTCAGTTTTTCAAACAAATTAAAATGTGTTAATAATAGTGCTACACATATTAAGCAATCATGGCATGGTAAGAATAAGTTTCAGAGTAAAAATAATGTATGTTCCAATATAGTACAGTTATCATAATAGTGTATGGTACATTCTCATATATTGCTTAGATTGTAGAAATTTAGGTATACTTAAACTAGCCCTTAAGTGAATTAATATTTCTTTTGAAAGAAGTATTGTTGATTTTTGCCATACTATAAAAAAATACTAAAAAAAATAAATAATAATTTGCCATTTCAGAAAGTAGAAAGTATAATACTGTATAAATTAAAAAAAAACACATTAATTTGTATGATTCCATCACTCATGGGCAAATGATTAATATTGGCATGTAAGTATATTTTCTTCCTGATTTCATTCACTCATTCATTCATTCAATTATTTATTGAGTGTCTTCCATGAGCCAGATATTGTCCTAGGCACTAGGGAAAAAGCAGTAAACAAAAATAGTCCCTCTCCATCTGAAGCTTGTGTTTAGTGGAAGAAACAGACAGTGAATAGATAAATGTATAATATCATGTCAGGTGGTGCTAAGTGCTTTGAAGCAAAATGAGGCAGGGTAAGGGGCCAGAGGCCCAGAGGCTGCAGTTTTGGAAAGGCTGGTTGCAGCGGGGGCAGAGTGATGGGAGGAGGGGAAGGGGCCTGTGACAATCCGGGAAGAATGTTACAGGTGGCCAGTACAAGGGAGGGCTCCACAGAGGAAGCCCTTTGATTTGTCCAAGGATTAGAAAGCCAGTGTTTCTGGCCTGTGGTGTGTCAGGGTGTGCTAGGAAAGGACTGGCGGGGGAGCTCGCAGGGTGACGTGTCATTCGGTTAGATGGAAGCCTTTGGAGGGTGTTGAGCAGAGGAATGTTTTCATCTGCATTTTATTCTGACAAGATCCCTCTGGCTGCCTTGCTGAGAATAGACGTAGGGGCCGAGGGGGTTGGGAGGAGTTGGGAAACTAGAGGTGGAGAAGTGATTTGCTCACGATATATTTAAAGGTGGAACCAAGAGGATTTGGAAATGGAGTGGGTGTGGGTATGAGAGAAAAAGAGTCAAAAATGACCCCACTTTGGCAGCACCTTGGTGAATGGTGATATCTTTTAAGGGTGACGAATGCATGGAGTTTGGGATGGAGGAAAGGCCATCGAGATGTGTTAAATTCTAGAAGTGTCAGTGAGGCAGCTGACATGGAATTCTCTAGTTCAGATAAGAGGACAAGGCCAGGGATCTAAATTGGGGCACAGTCGAAATGGAAGTCAAAGCCATGGGACTATGAGGTCCCCAGGAGAAGGGTTTCAGAGGCCAAGCCCCTGGAAATGTCACCATTTAGAGGTTGCCAAGAGAAGGAAGAGCCAGGTGGAGACTGAGAAGGAGTTGGCAGTGAGGTAGGAAGGAAGTTGGCAGGGTATGGCATCTCAGGAGCCATGTGAAGGAATGGGTGAGGAAGGAGGGGCTGATCAGTTGTGGCCAGTGCTGCTACTTGGTCAAGAAGAGAGAGGACTGAGAACACTCACTGAGTTTGGCAGTGGGCGACCAACAAGATTAGATTCAATGGAAAGGTGGGGGTGTAAGGCTGACTGGAGTGAGTTGAAGAGAGAGAGCTTCTTTTACTTGGCATTATATATATACCGTATTCCAGGTCATTAAAAATCTGCTTTAAAATTTGTTTTTTAATGGATCATGCCATGATTTTTATCTATTCCCCATGGTTTTATGGGTAGGATGTTTCCACCTTTCACTACAGTATTGATTGTAAAACTGCAATGGACATATTTGAATATAAGATTCCTAGATGAGGAATATCAGACACGATTGGCACGAATGTTTTTAGGGCTTAACCCTAAAATATGGCTGATTGCTTTTGGGAAACACTGTACCAGTGTACCCTCCCCTTGGCAGCAGAGGAGTGGGTTAGAACATCCAAGAGAGTGCTAAGTTATAGCAGTGATGGTGGGCTTCAGTGTTTTGTTTTTGACTTACAGGCTCAGGTCTGTGTGGGTTACATTAAATCATACTGGACCAGCACACTTGACCTATGTATTTAAGAACATATTACAGTTCCTTCCTCCCCAAATCCAGTCTCTTAGGAAAAGTAGTTCCTGAGTCAGTAGAATCTCCTTCCATTTCTCTGCTTAATGGCATAGTTTGGCTTTGGGGCAGGTTTAACCACTAACATTTCACCCCACAATCTGGGGCCAGCTCTGTGGCCTGTTGATTTCTCAGCTTTTGGGTCTCATTGTAAAGGTCATGATCTCAGAGAGGTCCTTCCTGACTCCCTGAATCCCACTGGGAGGGGTCCCCATTGTATACCAGCCTTCTCTCTCAAATAAGGCCTTGTTTTAGTTTGCCAAAGCTGCTGGAATGCAATATACCACAAATGTGAAGGCTTTTAAGAAGGGAATTTATTAAGTTGCAAGTTTATGGTTCTAAGGCCATAGAAATGTCCAAACCAAGGCATCCAGATAAAGATACCTTAACTCCAAAGAAAGGGCCGATGGTGTTTGGGTTTCTCTCTCAGCTGGGAGGGCACACGGAGGCATCTGCTCCCTTTCTCTCCTTATCCATAAGGCTTCCCTGGGGGCATTTTTCTTTTGCATCTCCAAAGGTCTCTGGCTGTGTGGGTTCTGAAGCTTTTTCGGAAATGGTTCCCTCTTAAAGGACACTAGTAAGTGCTTCACCTTGAATGGGTAGAGATGCATCTCTATAGAAACCATCTAATCAGCAGTTGCCACCCACAGTTGGGTGGGTCACATCTTCATGGAAACAATCAAAGAGATTCCACCCAGCAATATTGAATGAGGATTAAAGAACTTGGCTTTTCTGGGGTACAGGACAGTTTTAAATTGGCACAGGCCTGTAATAATTATAGTCGGTTTCTGCTTTTGGGCTTCCCAGCTGGGCTTTGAGCTCCCCAGGGCAGAGATGGTGTTTTCTTGTCTCCAGTGTAGCCACAGAGGCTGTGACTGTGCTGAGTGCAAAATAGAGGGTGCAGTTGTCACTCGGTGCTTTATTGGCCTAAGATGGAGCTCCAACTTGGCAACTTGCCCAAGGACACCTAACTGAGGGGTTTCCAGCTCAGAGCTGGGTGGCATCAGAGCCCAGATGAGCTGGGTGGGGAGGCAGAGTCACACTTTTAGACTTTGTACCTTCCACTGTCCACTAGCTCCTCAAGGAAACACTCTGTTTCTAAGAATTCTTTGTATTCCTTATGGTTCCTTGAATAAAACAATTCACAAATATTGTTAATCAAGGCCCCCTCATTTCTCTTTCCTGTCATACCTTTGTTATTCCAACACAACTGTATGGTAATTTTTTTTCTATACCTGCCTATTTTCCCTGCTGGACTTCGATTTCCTCGAGAGGAGGAAATTTGTCACCATCTTCTTATCCACAGTTCTTGGCACAATTCCTGGTCTATAAAGGGATGCTTAGTGTTCAAATAAATGAATGGATAAAAACATAAGTGGGGCAAAACAAGTGTAATGATGAATTGTTTAGGAATATATTGTCTTCCTCCTAGTGAACTGTAAAGATGTCATTTATATATGCATAATAGTTTAAAGTCTATAAAACCCAACTTTTGTCAAAAATATTTATCATACATATATACTGGTATTAATGCAGAAAATGAGAAATTAGAGAAGACGCTTATGGAATAACTGAATGAATGAAGAAATAAACTTTTTATTTATGTTGATGTTATCAATATTTTTAAACTTGTGGCATCTCTTATAATTCTAATTTTGAATAGCATATTTATGGTTCTTTTGAGTGTTTCTGTGATATAAATAACACTGCTCTGGACAGCTGGATGTCTGTATACACAGTTACTTCCCTTTTTTGGTGCTGTTTTCTTAAGCTAAATTTCTAGAAATGAGGGTATTGAAATATTTGAAACATGCTAAACTGATTTCCAGAAACCTTGTGCAATTTTACTACCACCTTTGCAGCTTTTGTATTAATGGTTGACATTTAAAAATTAAGTAGCCAAAAAATTGTATCACCTTGGTTAGTTTACATTTCTTTTGGTGCCTTCATTGACTTGGACATTTCCTCACGTTTGTTCACTGATTGTGTTTCCTTTTGTCTTAATTGCTTATTTCTGTTCTTTTTCATCTATTGATTTTGGTCTTGATTTGTCAAAAAAGAGCTTTTAAGAGTTCTTTCTATATAATAGTGCTTTCTGAGAATTTATTTTTTCTCCAGTTATTTTTAATTAAATGCTGTTTATATAGTCTAAACTGTAAATTTTTAACTTTGTTTCCTTTTCTCTTTTTTCGTTGAGATTATGGGATTTAAAAAGAAAACAAAACTTCATACAAAGGCGATAACAAGAACAGAAAGAAACAGAACCTGGAAATCTCCTAGTGGTTCTTCGTTCCATGACTTATGATTTAATTATGTTATACTCTGTGGGTGGTTTTGCTTATTGATGGCATTGGGAGGTGTGTTTGGCCCCAGCTGAGTACCTATTTTAAATTAAATCACCTGATAAGAAGCCACTCATGCTGAGCTTGGGTTTAGAGGATCACAACCTTCCAGAACCCAGCTCCTGTGGTGTTAGGCAGATGGGAGGACTTGACATAAAGGTATTGCATTCCTGAATAAAGCCAGGAGCTTCTGCACACAACCTTTGTGACTTGTATTCTGTGTGATTTGTACAGTGTTGATTAAGTTGTCACTTGAGAGTAAAGGCAGCAAACCAAGGTAGGGAGGGTTGCGGAAAAAGCCTGTGCCCAGCCAGTCTGGCTGGAGGAGGAGAGAGAATAATGAAAGCAGGTGCACACACACCTGCAACTCACATGATGAGCTCTTCGTAGTGATCAGAAACCCAGAAGGGATCTTCGAGGTGCTGGTGCTTGATGGGGCATGGTTCACCTATCTAGAAGGCGTGGTTATGTGGCGTACTTCTTCATTCTGTGATGCTGGACAGAAAAGGTATTGGGATGCTGTTAATTTTTTTTTTTCTCTAGGGATTTTGGAGAAATATAACCCAGTGGCATTTACAAGGAAAATACAGCTTTTATTTGGGTTTGGTAAAGATGCAGACGGAATTAGGGTAGACTAAAAAGTGTGACCTCATGCTGTGGTTCTTGGGATCTGATATCACTTAGTGTTATTGAATAACTTCAAAGGGCAGCTGGGAATGACTGTGTGAAGACACATAGCAGAGCAATTTCTCACCTGCTTTCTCTGATCACAGAAGACACTGTTATACTCACATTTCTCTTCTCATGCAGTAGACATGCTGCAACTTGTTTGGAGGGAAAGCCAAGGGGCAGAAAGTCACTGTTTGCCCTGTGTGGGCTGGGATGTGTTGTAAATATAACTAAGGGTTACTTTTTTAGAATTGGAAGCAGTAGAGGCTGAGCTTCAGAGCATGGGTTACTTCCTAAAAATACAATTACTGAACTTTTTAAAAAGAACTTAGGGTCAGCTTGTTAAAACTGAAGTAGGATTCAGATGTGAGAGAAATCTAAGAGTCTTTTCTGTTGGGGAAGAAAATTGGGAATCTCGTCAGTTTTGACCGTTCTAAATGATGGAACGTTTTAAGAACACCAGCCTGGTAGCCAGGGTGGAATTTTGTTCCCTAATGTCCTCACCCAGATATTAATGTTGGTTGCCCCTCTGTAGAGCCCTGTGTTCACAAACTGAAGTCATCATTGTCATGGTGGTGAAGTCTGTCACCTTTGCCCCACCTCTACCCCCATTGCAAGCCCTTCACTCTGTAATCAAGAAACAAGTTTTAGCCATCTTCAATTCCCAACTGCCTTTATATATATATTTTTTTACTATGGTAATATATAAACAATATAAAATTTCCTATTTTAACTACTTTCAAGTATACGATTCAGTAGCGTTAGTTATACGGTGTTGTGCTACTATCTTCACCACTATCCATTACCAAGACTTTTTCGTGACCTCAAACAAACTCTATCTGTTAACCATTCCTCTCCTGCCTTCTCATTGCCTTTTGTTGGATTATTTTTTAAAAAATTATTTTCATTTTGAAAAATTAAAAAAAAAACGCAGGAAAATACGGCACATATAATAGTAAACACAGTGACTACTGCATGAATCTGGGGGGAATCTGAGTACATAGTTGTATACTTTTGTGGATTTTATATGTATCCAAAAAACAAGTAGTGTTGCTCTCTCTATATATTTTAAACTTTTTTATTGTGAAATATAACATATATACAAAGAAAGAAGGAAAAAGCAATAGTTTTTAAAGTACACTTCAACAAGCAGTTACAGAACAGATTGCTTTATATATTTTTTAAAATTACATGAACAGTTATATGATCATACATACAACAGTATTATAAGGGAGCAAGCATCCTGTTTGCAAAACCGATCTATATTGCAGGATACCGCTCTAGATCATGATTTTAACTGCTGTGCATTATTTCATTGTATGAATAATGTAATCCATTCATTGTATGGATAAACAAACTGCAGTTTGTTTATCCATTCATCTATTGATGCCAGTATTTTGCTACTATAGTGGTATGCAGTGACTATTTCTGTACATGTCTCCTAGGAAGCTTAGAAGTGAAATTGCTGGGTATTAGGGTTTGCGCATTATAACCCTACCTAGATATTGCCAAATTGCTTTCCACAGAGGTGGATCCAAAACATACCCTCCACCAGCAGTATATGTGACCCATGTCCTGTGTTTTTGCCAGTCTCTTGATTGTAGAATCTATCTCGTTGTTTTGTTTTCTGATTATTGGGGAGATTCAGTATTTTTTCTTGTTTATTTGCCACTCAAATTGCACCATTGATGAATAGCTGAGTTACACCCTTTGTCCATTTCTTTCCTTTGTTTTTTTCCTATTGATTTGAAGGGAGTCATGATATATTCTGATTAGTAATCCTTTGTTAAATATGTTGCAAGTATCTTCTCTTTTTTTCTTATTTTTCAATTGTTTACGGTGTCAGTCCTTTTTGATTTTTACTCTCTATGTCATGTTTGAGAAATGCTTCCTTTTATCCCAAATCATGAAGCTAGTCTTTGATTTTTTCTTTTAATGGTTTTAAAGGTCTGGACTTTATATTCTTGTATGAGATGTAAGTTAGGGATACCATTTTAATTCTTTTATATGGATGACTGCTTTTTTCCAACACATGCATTAAGTAGTCCATTATTTGTTTCCCTACAGATTTATTCTCTCTCTTCCATTATTATCCAAGGCTCCACTTGCATTTAAGTCAGTTTCTAGGCTTTTTACTAAATTTCGTTTATCTGATTTTCTAAATCGGAACCAACACCACATTCTTTTACTTTAACTCTGTAATAAATATTAATATCTGGTAGGGCAAATCTCCCCAGGGTCTTCTTTGCCATCATTGTTTTGATCATTTTTAGCCTTTTAATGTGCCATATAAATTTTAGGATTGGCTTTGTCACGTTATTTGAGAAATCACATTAAGATTTTAATCAGAAAGCATTGAATTTATAGAAATATTTGGGGATGATTGTATCAATTTGAATTAAGTCTTGTAATCCACCTGTATGGTATACTGTAATATTTATTCAGGTTTTTTTGTTATTGTTTCTTTAAAAATGCTGAATGTAGAATAAGCAAATTCATAGAGACAGTCGATTATAGGTTATTGGGGGGTGAGGGGAGGGGAAGGGGCATTATTGCTATTAATAGGTACAGAGTTTCTTTTGGGGGTTATGAAAAAATCTTAGTAATAGATGATATTGATGGTAGCACGTTATGTATGTGATTAATACCACCAAGTGTATATTTAAAAGTGGGTAAAATGGGAAATTTGTTATATGTAACCACAATAAAAAAATGCTTTGTAATTTCTTTCATGAAGTTTTGCATGTTTTAGTTAGCTTTATGTTTGCTAACTTATCATTAGTGATGCCATTGAAAATGGTATCTTTTGTCTTTGCAGTTTTTTTTTGGAATGTGTATTTTTAAAAAACTACAATTTAAAAAAAATTTGTAACCATCATAGTCGACGGTTTTTTTTCTTTTTTGTGAAAAATAACATATATACAAAAAAGCCATAAATTGCAGAGCACATTGCAACAATTAGTTGTAGAACAGATTTCAGAGTTTGGTATGGGTTACAATTCTACAATTTTAGGTTTTTACTTCTAGCTGCTCTAAGGTATCTGGAGACAATATCAGTATAATGATTCAGCATTCGTATTCGTTTGTTAAACCCTACCTTCTCTGTATAGCTCCACCATCTTTCCCTGACTCTATAAAGGTATTTGGGTTATACCCATTCTGGCTTTTTCACGTTGAAAGGGGCTATTGATAATATGGGATAGGGGGATAGAACTAGTTAATGTTCTGGAGAGGCTGGCCCCTCTGCATTTCAGGACTTACCTGGTCCAGGGACCTATCTGGAGGTTTTAGGTTTCTGGAAAGTTATCCTAGTGCTTGGAACCTTTGTGGAGTCTTATATAATGCCCAGGGTGTTCTTTAGGATTGGCTGGAAATGGTTTTGGCAAGTTGTGATAGGTAGCAAAGTCTGACTGAAGCTTGTGTAATAGTGACCTCTAGAGAAGCCTCTCGACTCTGAACTCTCTCAGTCACTGATACCTTATTTTCCCCCTTTTGTGTCTGTGGCATTTTCTAATTACATATTGCTTGTTGTAGGAATACTGTTGACTTTTTTAACCGTATCTAGTACTCAGGAACCTTCCTGATCTTTCCTATCAGATATTATGATAGTTTGTAGAATCTTTGGACTATCTAATCAGACAAAATACCTTTGTTTCTTCATTTCTCCTTTTTAGACCTCATTTCTTTTTCTTGTTGTGTTATATTGACTTGGCCCTCTAACACAACATTGACCATCAGGGGCAATTGTGGGGGTTTTAGGCTTAATTGCAACTTTAATAAGAATGTGTGGTGATAATCTAATCAAAATTTTCCATTCTACAGTATTGAATCAGGATTGAAAGAAAACCCCACAAGATAGGATCCATATTAAAACATGGCTTTTCTGGGGTACATCATAACTTCAAACTGGCACAGCTGTCATGCTCTGCTTGGGTTTCCTCCCTGTGTGGCCTGGAAAGTGTTTCCTGCAGAAGGTCAGCATGATTGAAGGGCTCACCTGGTCTTTTTCCTCCTCTTGTAGGCATCACGATCCTGTGCTGCCAGCTGTCCAGTATCTGAAAACAGTTATTTTATATTGCTTATCCAGTTTTCCAGTTGTTTATGGCAAGAAGGCTAACTTGATAATAGTTACTCCATCTTGGTCAGCATGAAAACGTGTCTTTTGTAACTTAAAAAATATTTTGAGCTGAAAAAAATGCAATGGATGGAGGGTTAATTTTTTATGCTGTCTTGAGTAGAAGCCCTTTTTATTGGGTTTTTTACTTTATAGTTATCTTTTCCCCTCCCCCTCCAAGTTCAGTTCCATAAAGTGAGCATGGCTCAGAAACTCCCCTGTTTTGCACCTGAACTTTTTTAGTTTCCTGAATGTGCTTTCGTATTGGAAATTTAATAGCTTTGTTACAACTCTTATCAACCCATTGTGATGTTTCTTTACTATTTATCCTTGCTCAGTTTGTTTTAGACCAGTACTAACCTTTAGAGTTCTTCTAAAACACATTGAGCTGGGCTTCTGAAATTGCTGAACTATCACTATGCCATGGTGTGTAAATGTTTCTTCATACCTCACGCAAGGGCAGAGTAGATTTGAATAGTGACTTCGATAAAACATCTGTTTTGAAGGATTGGAGACTGAGTAGCAGGCACAACAAGCCCACAGGTGTAGGCATTGTTATGTAATGGGTCAAGAGCCCACTGAGCAGTTTCCTTAAAGATAGCCTTAAATCCTAGCATCCTTTGGAAAGGAGTGGCTTCCCTTTCATGTTTGCCAGGTAACCAAGATGAGGTTCAGGCTCTTGTCCCAGGGTACAAAAAGTTCTGTAGAAACAAACCAGTTAACTGACATTACAGTTTATAATGTAGTTGGAAAATGAGATAATTTTGTAAAAAGATGACAAATGATATGCAATACATGTGAAATGTCAGAGGATAAAAATGGGACAGGAATTCAGGTGTTGTAAAAGATCATCGTGGGAGGGCTGGGCATTTTGGAAAGACTTTATGGAGAGGGAAAGACTTACAGGGCTGGAGGTTTCAGATGAGCAAGAGATTGAGAGACCTGTATGTGAGGACCGGGTACAGTGTACGCAGAGGCAAGGAGCTGGGAATCCTAGAGGAGAGGAGGACTTCTGCATGATCGACCAGCTGGAAACGAGGCTGTAGAGGGTCTTGAACTTACAGGCAGTTAAAAAGTGTTGAAAGTTTTTGAATGAAGGAGAAAGACGATTCAAAGAGTAGCGTTTTAGGACACCCAGTGTGACAACAAGTGTGGATTAGGATTTTGTTCCCTGACCTACTGGTTCTAAAATTTGGTTGGACATTGCAGTCACTTGGGTAGTTTAAACAAAACAACACTGAGAAGCCTGGGCTCCACCCACCAGAGATTTTGGTTCAGTTGATCTGGAGTTAAGACTGGGTTGGAGGAGTTTGAATAGTTCCCCAGGTGACTCTAATGTGCAGGAAGCTTGCACTGATGAGATCTTGATGTAGCATCAACTCATTAGACTGAACACAGCTGGCCAGGCAAATGCAAGAGGATCAAGAAGGAAAAAAGTTGTGCTTCTGTAACATTTATTTATAATATTCCATATAGTTCACAACTTTATAATAATAATATGTTTCCCATAAATGCCTACAAATTTTGCAGTGGCAGTGAAGTAGATGCTGACAAATGTATAGACATTTGGAAGGGACCTATTATGTTAATTTGAGAATTTGATCACATGAAAAATGTTCCCTCTTTTTGCATTAAAAATAAAAGGGTGAGATAAAATGAACACTTTTATCACAGCCAAGAATTCAGTAAAATAAAAAGTGTAGTATGAAAACTCTAAAAATACCACCCTTCAAAAAGTAGAAGACAGTTTCCAAATGTTATACATCAGAAGTTCTTAAACTTGAGCATGAATCAGAATCACCTGGAGGACAGTCACAGCTAGCTGGGCTCTAGTTTTGGGTTTTAAAAAGCAGGCCTGGGGAGTCTGGAAATTTCCAATATGCTGCTGCTCTTCTGTGCACCACACTTTGAGAACCACTGGCCTTCACTCTGGTTTAAGAACCACGTCTCTATGGGAAAATAGCTTGGTCAAGTGTGGTCACAGGGCATGAGTTTTGTTTTTCATAGTATATAGTTAGGTAAGCATCTTGCTTTGGCAGTTAGGGAATCTGTCCCCGTCCCCTGTACCTGTGGAGGGGAGAGTTGTCTTCTCATTTTCCCTATTGTCCTTTAAAAATGTACTTGTAGAGTGGTGATATTGTATAAAGTCATACTGTTACAGTCATTCTGTAACATGTTCATTTTCTTCCAGTAGAAAATATTGGGTAGTTTAACTTTCTAAAAAATTATTCTCCCATCACCCTCAGTGCAAAATTTGGAGAGTTAAAAATTGTTACCACCTTACACTTCTTATTCATCCATTGAGACATTGTCCCCCTGAAGACAAGTTCTTGCACGTTCTTGGTGGCATTTTGGAAGATGTTGGTCCTTGGCCTCCTCCTGGGTACCAGATTTTGTAAGCTGTGAGCAGCCTTACTGGTAGATTAGCAGGCATTTGCAGTATACCTTGGGAGGGAGGAGAAGTGGAAATCATTTTCAGATGCTAAACTAAACATGTTTCTAATTGAAAGCATGACGAGGAGGTGTATGTGTAAGTGCCTGGGGGCTGAACTTTGGCCAAGGCTTGGCTTTGAAAGCCCAGTTCCTGCTCCTGGCAGTTCTTTTCCCCCTGGATGGGACCCCTCCCCATTACGGTGACATTCCATAAATAACTGTTGCTCAGTGGAGACCCAAGCCGGTCAGATCCCTTGACAGTGTTTGCTCAGTTGGTCAGGAAAACTCTTAAGTTCGAATCCTGGACTCCAGAACTCATAGTTTTTGAATTTGAGTTCTAGAAGCAGAATATGGGAGGGACTCTTGGGGACCATTTTAGGACAAGCAGCTCCTGCCCTCTCCATGCCCCCCAAACATGCACAGGTGCAGAGGACAAGGTTAAGTGAATTCCCCCAAGGCCACTTAGGGAACTGGCTGTTTTTTTTTTTTTTTTTTTTTTTTAAGATTGCTTCTCAACTTTTTGAAAATTTGTCAGCCTAATATTCTGACACTTGGGGACCATTTCTTATCATTCCTTGCTGGAACTAATAGCAGTTATGTTGTAGGAAGGTGGGAAAAGTATTTTTTCTTTTACAAAAAATCGGTAGGTTTCAGGCCTTTTGGGGCTTGGTGATTTGACTCTTTTATAAAAAACTGGGTTTATAATCCTAATCTATTTTGTCAATGTCTTGTGGACCAAATCTTGTGTTGAATTTTGTGGGAGATGTCGTAGTATGACTTGCTTTAGGGCCGAGAGTCAAAGTCCAAGGTGGCAAAGATGACAGAACGTATACACAATAAGTGTATTTGCGTAAATACAGAAGAGACCGAAAAAATTGTATCCATAGGCCTATGACATCATCTAAGAAAACTTAAGTCTCTAATACCTAAACTTACATGGGACCTAGCCTAAGATTCCAACTTTTTTACCCATGATCCATAACACTGCTAACTTTAAAATTCTGACCTCAGTATGGTGACTTAGCGTTCATCCTAGCAAACAAAAGATAGGGAGAATGTTTTTATTGGTTGCCTTTCATTATGAAATTAGGGATGTGCACAGTAAACTGAATTTGTATACAAACCAGCAGGTGCATATTGGACTACTGCCAGCCTTTCTGCTTTTTCTTTTCTCACATGTAAAAAGAGCAGATTGAACTAAATTTATAAAACAGTCACTCCATGCACCAAGAACTTATGTAAGATGAAGTCTGTAGCAAAGTACTTCTTGGGGTTGGGGATTGGACTTGAGCATTTGCTTTTTGCCAAGTGCTCTTTTGGATTCACAGAATTTAAACTTAAGCCACAGAACACAACTTAAAATAATGCAGAGCATTTCCTTAAGATTTTTCCTGTGTTTCTAATGCATTTCTGAGAGGCAGCTATAATAAGGTGTCTGAAGGTGACAGCTTTGGTGCCGGCTCTTTTGGATTCAAATCCCAGCTCTTCTGTTTACAACTAATTTTATGACCTTTCCAAATTACTTAACCTCTTTATCTGATTCTTCGTCTATAAAATGGACCAAAAAATCTCTATTTAAAATGATTGTGGGGGGGGATTAAATTAGTTACTATATATTAGTACAGTGCCTGGCAGCCTTTAATAAATATTAGCGCTCATCGTTGAGTCTCTTTCAGTGTGGTTTCATTTTATTGGCAACATCTCAGTGTCACCCCTAGTGAAGTCTACAATGCTTTTTCTTCAAAGCTCTGTCTTCTGTTGTCTTTTTGCAGCAAGCTGTGTTCCGCCATGCCAGAATGGAGGGATGTGTCTCCGGCCTCAACTCTGTGTGTGCAAACCAGGGACAAAGGGCAAAGCCTGTGAGACAGCAACCACTCAGGATGCTCTGTCCACTGCAGTCGCTGGAGGACAGAGTCCCGGGGCTGCTTCCTCCTGGGTTTCTCCTGAACAAACATCCAAGCATACTTCGTCCAAGAAGGCAGATTCTCTACCAAGAGTCAGTCCCCTGGCCCAGATGACATTGACCCTCAAGCCGAAGCCTTCAGTAGCAATCTCCCAGCAGATATACTCCCAGTGAGTTTTCAGAATGTGCTTCCAGCATGGGAGCATCTTAATTACTCTCTTGGATGCATTGCTTCACATCACTTTTGTTTCCTGGAATATTTGCAGAAATCACTTTAATAATAATGCCTATTCTTCTTAATTTTTTTTTCTTTTCCTCTAAGGCTTGTTATTCTTACACATCAAGTTTCTTAAAATATTTGACGTGTGTTTAGCCTCTGCAGGAACAATTTACCATAAGCATAAACTATAGAAATAGTGAATGTTAATAAGGATCAAGTTTGAAAGGGGATGTAGAGAAATAAAGATAGTTGTTTGGTAGTGGTGGAGTTGTGACTTGAAAAATTCCTTCTGTGTTCTAGAATTTTGAAGTAATTTAAAAAAGGGAATCAGTGAGCGTGGGTTTTAAAGACATTTGGAAACGCTAGGAACTCAGCGTCGCACAGGGAGATTGCGATGAAAATGAGTCTTTGGGAAGAGATAATTTCTCAACCTCAGAAGCAGGTTAAGTGTATCTTTTATTAGCATCATGTTTGCCTCCCAGTTGCCATGCAGGCCCATTTTTGGTGAATGAGCTTGTCTTCTATTTATGGGAACATGTCTTTTTTTCTTAGCATTAGGAAGTGCTATTCTGAACAAAATGAGAACTCATGGATAAGAAAGATTATCCTTGTCCTTTTGCAGGTTGCTTTGAGAAGCAGCCCTTCAGCTCTGTGGGGTCCCTACACAAATTGTCCCCATTTAATTAGCTACTCTAAATCAGAAACAAGATGCAGAATTTACTGCAGCTATCACTTGCCAGTTGTCTAGGAATGTAAAATACAGGAAGTTCCCAACTTAGAAATTGGCTTGACCCAGCAGTTCATTTGTAAATCACTTGTTAGGAATTCAGTTTGCTTCCCCCCATAGGGACAGCTTCCACATGGTGATTAGTATCCAGAAAGCCCCAGAAGTTATTTAATCTGTTAGTAGAGAGGAAATTACCCCAATTTATTCTTTTCTTTTGAATAGGCCACCGACTTTGCTCATAAGTGAGATCCTTATTACTTTTTTTTTCTTCCCTTGTTTTATTCCCTCATTAATCCCCTTCTTTCTGTTTTTCTTCATTTTTCTCTCATTCCTTCTGGTCTCATGAGAAGTAGATTTGTGGGGGCTAGTTTGAAATCTAACCTCTTTGCTAACATTTCAGTTGCAAAATATATCCTGTAGCCCTCAACAGGAAGAAATTGTCATTATAATTCATCCCCAGTAAGGGCTTATTGTATTGTGTATCAGGTGTTATTTTAAGTGTTTCATGTGTGTTATTTCATTAACAACTTACAGTACCTCTATAAGGTGGTACTATCACTGGCCCATTTTACAGATAAGGAAACTGAAGCACGGAGAGGTAAAGTAATTTGTTCAAGATCACACGATTAATAAATGACATGTCAGGCTTTAAACCGAGGCAGTCAGGTTTCAGAAGCAGGAGTCAGCAAACTTTATTAATGCGGGGCCATTTAGTAGATATTTTCAGCTTTCTGGGCCATACAGTTTCTGTCATAACTACTTAGTTCTGCCATTGTAGCACAAAAGCCGTCATACACAATGTGTAAATGAGTGAGTGGGACTGTGTTCCAGTATAGCTTTATTTATGGACACTGAAATTTGAATTGCATATAATTTTCATGTGTCATGAACTATTATTATTCTTTTGATGTTTATTTCCCAACCGTTTAAAAAGGTAAAAATTAGACTCAGCTCATGGGCCATATTAAAAACAGGTAGTGGGCTGGATATGGCTCCCGAATTGGAGTTTGCTGAGCCCTGCTATAAAGGATAGTAGTGCTTTTTGTGTCTGGATGTGAATGCTCACTGTTGAGTCCTTGAAATGATATAAATGTTTGTTTATGTCATAGCTAGACATCTCCCTTACAGAATTGTTCTGGCTCTTAAGGACAGAGAACAATTCTGTGTTGAACTGTGCTTGGTGATCAAGAAGCAGATTACTGTGCGTTGCAATAATTATTTTTTCCCCCAGCATTATTACTTAAGCAAACTGGGAAATAATTTACAGGCAATATCATTCATCTTGCATATCACCATCCACTGTTAGAATTTGACCCTGTGTGATGTGTGTATATATAGATTTCTTGTAAGGCTCATATGTCGGATGCCAGATAAAGGAGCAACCTATTTTTTTTCTTTTCTCTTTTGGTAGCAGCACTGTAATTTAGCCAAGAATGTGGTGAGATAAAGAGGCAAAGCCTTCAGCTCTGATTCGGCTCTTTGGTAAAACAAAATCCATTATAAACATTGCTTCAGAGACTTCATCTGATGAATGAGATGCTTTTAATGGTGGATGTGTCTCAGGTGAGCCTGCTGTGCGCTTTTGGGTAACAAGAAGGGATGGCTTAGGATGCTATCCATTCTGATATTAATTCAATAACTTTTTATAGATTGTTCCATTATCCCATTAGCTGGGCACTACAGAGAGGATTAAGATGTATAAGACTTGATTCTGCCTTCAAGGAGATTTTGAAATAATAGATGAGTTTCAGCTTCAGTCCAAGAACGGGGTGCAAGTTGATTCATTGTTTAAGTAGTGTTACAATAACCTGAACTCATGTTGAATCAAACTGCCAAGGATTCACATAATGTAGAACTATTTTGGCCACTTTTGAGAAATGCTGCAGTCCTTAAGATATCGTTTTTTTACATATGAATTAAAAATAAATAAATAATAGGGGAACAAATAAATTTAGTAGATTGAATTGCTTTTGATCGGTGAGAGGTAGCGTAGGGGGTATGGTATGTATGAATGTTTTTTTTTTTCTTTTTATTTCTTTTTCTGGGTCGATGCAAATGTTCTGAGAGGTGATCGTGGTGATGAATATGCAACCATGTGATGATATTGTGAGTTATTGTTTATGTCCCAAGAATGGAATGATCATAGTTAAGAATGTTCATGTTTGTATGTTATATTAAAAAAAAAAGTTACCACCCACAATTGGGTGGGTCACATCTCTATGGATAATCGAGAAGTTCCCACCTAGCAATATTGAATGAGGATTAAAGCACATGGCCTTTCTGGGGTCCACAAGAGATTCAGACTGGCACATGGAGTGATGCAAATGTTCTAGAAAATGATCATGGTGATGAATACACAACTATGTGATGATATTGTGAGCCACTGATTATACCCCATGGATAGAATGTATGTGTGTGAAGACTTCTCAAAAAAAAAAAAAAAAGATACTGTTTTTTTTAAATTGTCTACTGTAGGGTGGTTCACGGTTTTATTTTTAACTGACAAGGGGAGATTGAGTAAACCTCCTTAAAATGCTCAACAGTAAACATAAAAGGTGCCTAAAATGCTGAAGCATTGAGTTGGTGTGTTGCATTCAATATGTGACATAGGAAATGTTACAGTGATCTTCATTTATTTAACAAGTTTTTATTGAGTATATTCTATGTACTAGGCATGGTTCTAGGGTCTGAGGATATAGCACTTAAGAATTAAACAAAATGTTTGCGTTCTTGGAACTTAAGGTCCAGAGAGGGGGAGATGATTGACAGATCATATGGTGAAAATATGTTAGAACGTGGTCAGTGCTACGGAGGAAATAAGGCTGGTACATTGGACAGGGAGTCCTGGGCTGGGGGGGTGGGGTCGGGGAGGAATGAGGGTGTGGTATATTTAAACAGTGAGTCAAGGAAGGCCCTGCTGAGCAGGTGCTGGAAGGAGGTGAGACTACAGCCTTGTAGATATCTGGGGGTGGGAGGTACTGGGGGGAGGCCTTGAGGTGGGCATGTGGCGGGCATGTGCCTGGCATATTTGAAGAACAGCAAGCTTAATAAAACTGTATTGTTAAAACTACACATTTTAGGCAAGTGGTTATTAGATGAATTAGTTTTACGTTTTGGCTAGCTGGCTTTAGTATAGGTGCAAATAAAGTTCTTTGGGAGATCAAAGGAAGGCTTTGATTGCTTACATATTTTGGAGTGTTGGAGAGGTGCATTTGTGGCTTTCTGGAGAAGGCAGTCTGTGAATGGCAGGGAACTGGAGAAGTGGACATTTCCAGGGGAGTAAGTGATGGGAGGCCAGAGAGTATGGTGTATTTGTCATCTATTGCTGTGTAAGAAATTGCCCCAAAATGCAGCAGTCTGAAACCACAAGCATTTACTGCCTGTCAGTACTGTGAGTCAGGAGTCTTGGAGGGGCTGTTCCCTTAAGGCTTGGCAGGCTGGAGGAGCCACTGTTGTGCTGCCTCTCTCAAGTAGGTGTTGGCAGGAAGCTTCAGCCCCACAGTGGGCTGTTGGCAAGAAGGTTCATTTCCTCTCTGTGGTTCCTCTCCACATAGAGCTTCCTGAGTGTCCTCACAACTTGGCTGCTGGCATCTCTCAGAGCAAGATCCGGGGCTTGAGAGAGCAAGGAGGAAGCCACAATGCCTTCTTGGTCTTTAATCCTGAATATGACACACCTTCACTTCTGCCTCACTAAGTCCAGTCCACACTCAATGCGAGTAGAGTTCAGCTCTATTTCTTTAAGACAGAAATATCAGAGAATTTGTGGACATCTTTAAAAGTCATGGCATTCAGAATAGGGTTTGATATAGATGAAGACTAGTGGTTATATAAAGTTTTATAGGTTAGTTGAAAACCAGGTTACAGACTGAAGATTTCAACAAAATAATTCCAACTTCTTGCCCCCTCAAGAAAAAAAAATACCTCCCCCAACAAAACAAAATAGAAAAAGTGGAAGAAAAAGGAATGGAGGGGGAAACTGCATTTTAAAAGAGACTTAAAAAACATATAACTAATCACAATATATGGACAATGTTTGTTTCCTGATTCACGCAAACTGTAAAAAAAAAAAAAAGATGGTGTTAATTTATAGAATTATGAAAAAGCTAACATTGATTAGAAATTTGATAATATAAAAGAGGGTTGTTGATTTTTTTTGGCTATGATGATGGCATTGTAGTTTTGTTTATGTTTATAAAGGAGAGTTTCTGTTAGGGAATCATATTAATGTCTTTATAGATGAAACGATATGAATCCAGTAGGTTGAGGTATAGAGCTATGTGGTGGTCATTATTAAAGCTACCTGTTGGATACTCGGAAATTTCTTACACAATTCTTTCTACTTTTGTGTATTTTAAACGTTTTCTGTAATAAAGAGCCAAATGAACATTCAGATCGGAAAATGTTACCATTTCACTTGTGCTTGAGACGGTTAACCTGGCTGTAGTGTCCACAGTGGATTAGGACTAGTAGGTGGAGGGGGCTCTGTGGCCGGTGGAGGAGGGGAAGGAAATGAATCCAGGAGTTACTGTGAATGAAAAACCCTGGTACCTAACTGAATGTGGGCGGTGGGAGGCAAGGGAAAAGGGAATCAGATGGATCCAGGCTTGAGGCTGTGGGAGAAAGGGAGTACGTGGAGGTCTTTCCAGCTGCTGTTTTTTTTTTACATGATTTAAAAAATTGAGATATATTATAGTTACATACCATGTAATCATCCAAAGTGTACAATCAGCGGGTTACAGTATCATCATATAGCTGTGCATTCATCATTTGCAGTTGATTTTTGAACATTTTTATCACTCTAAAAACAATAAAAATAAGAATAAAAATAAAAGTGAAAAAGAACGCCCCAAACATCCTATTCTTCAATCCCTCATTGTTTATGTATTTTTTGTCTTTTTTCCCCTCTTACTCATCACAAGGTTTTCACAATCACAGTCACATTTTAAGAACTCTAAAATGATTTAGTTATCTTCAAGGATCAAGGCTATTGGATTACAGTTCAATAGTTTCAAGTATCTTCCCTCTAGCTGCTCCATTACACCAAAAACTAAAGGAATAACTATATACTGCATAAGAATAACCTCCAGAAAGACCTCTTGACTCTATTTGATGTATAGATGTCTCAGCCACTGAAACTTCATTTCTCTTTCCCTCTTTTGGTCCAGAAGGCTCTCTCACTCCCATGTTGGCTAGGGCCAGGCTCATCCCCAGGAGTGATGTCCTAAGTTGCCAGGGAGATTTACACCCCTGGCAGTCATATCCCATGTAGGAGGGAGGATAGTGAGTTCACCTGAGCAGTTGGTTAGAGAGAGAGGCCACATCTGAGCAACAAGAGGTTCTCTGGGTGTGACTCTTCAGCATAAATCGGTTTAGCTTCTCCTTTGCAGGAATAAATTTCATAGGGGCGAACCCCAAGATCAAGGGCTTGTCCCATCACATTGGTAGTCCTGAATGCTTGTGAGAATATCAGCTCTTCGCCAGGGAGAAAGTTTAGTATTTCTGCCTTTTTCCCCAGTTCCTCAAGGGGACTTGACAAATACTTTTTAATCCTCTGCCTACATTGCTCTGGGATGTATCAGGCATCCTACCCATCTGTGCAAACCAATAAGATCTCATTCCCTATTCAAGGTTCCATGTAATTATGACATTTGAATAAGCTGACCATACAAGTTAAATTAAATAGTATGCTACTGAAAATATATATTCTGCACCAAATAAACATCTCTTCCTTTGGTCTCACAGAGAAGTTGAAGTTTTAAAATACAGTCAGTATCATCCTTTACCGTTAGTCCTAACCATATTGGCTTCATTCCTATCTCGAATTGAAGTCTGCTCACTTTTTCAGTATTTTTAACAGTTGCTGTATGGGGTGATGGAGGTGATGCTGATTTTCATAGGTGCAGAACTCTAGCTCTGAGTCAACTGCTGTTTTGAAGATTGCTTTAAAAGTAGAATACTTTTTAATGTATTTTTTACTTTGAATGTTTTGAATACACGGTGAATGGGATGGTCTCTGGCAGGGATTTATGGATGAATGGTTAAGACCACCCTCTGTATCCCATTAGAGTCTGCAAATGGGTAGGTATCAGTGTTACATGCTGCCCTGTTGGTCAAAATGGTTTGGAAAGACTCTGGTCAGGGCATTATGGCCAGTGGACATTGCTGTAGTTGGTAATTTCATTCATGTTTTTCATTGGCATTTGTTACTGTGATGTTACTTTTGCCAGTTTGTGAGCCCCATCATGGGTCCTCCACGAGCTGCAGCAAAGACCAAATGATGTTTCATTTTCCAGTATACAAGTTTTGGCAGTCACTTTTCTGATTCTTGGAACTGTTAGATCCCAGGTGCATCCTGTTTCTATCTTTAGCTCTGTTTGTAAAAATGGTGTTAATGCTTCTAAGCTCTGGCTGTGAGAATCCACAATGGAGAAAAAGTCAAAACTGTTCAGTTTTCCAGAGCTTTTTCCTTACCCATCAGTATTGTTATTCACACATACATTAAAGTTCTCCATAAATGTTCATTTTCAGTTCTCAGTGCTGCTTGGTGGCACTGTTCAGACTCACGTAAAATGTCCATCTTTACCCTTGTAAGTCATAATGGCAGCTGTAATCACTGGCCATGGAACCGCAAAGCAGAGGTCATAAGGGACATTCTTCAGCCGCTAATGTCTTTTGGTTGTTTAGGGAACACTGGTGCAAATGGCCACTGCTCTGCCAGATGGGAGAGCCTGTTATCTAGACTGTATTAGGAGGAAGCACTTCTTCCAGAGACAATATACCCAGTCCCTTCTCTTTGAGCTTAAAAAGGAAGTCTGGCTTTACTCAGGATATGGATGTCAGATCTATCTAGAGAGTGCACTTGTATCTAGGCTTTTTTTCCTACCCTGGTGACGGCTGTTTTCATTATCTTATGGTGTCTTGATATTACAAAGGATGTTGGTTAGTTTCTCTGGAAAAGGTAAGTTTTGTTCTATCTCAAACCAGCTGAGGGTACTGAATTTATCTGTTAGCAATGATGACTGCTCTTTTCTGCCATCGTTCTTCCCAGGGATGTGGCGAAGAAGAAAGAAGCAAATTAGAAAATGTTCTTTTCAAAGAAAGGAATAATTCAAATGCATTCTATATTTAGCAAGCAAACTTATAGTTCATGTGCCAGATATTTCTAAATATAGAGAAGTCTCTTTAAAACCCATATTGAGATGATGGATTCCATTTTCAGAGTTCTTGAGAAGTGAATACTTCACATTTACCATGAGTCAGTTGACAGGATGCAGTGTTGAGTGATGTCTGTGCCGTGAAGGAGAGGCAAGTGTGGCACTGCCCTTTATCTCCACCTGATTGTTATCTTCCTGTCACTGTATGAGTCTTCAAAAAACTGTATGCTGTGCTATCTGGAAGGTTGGGAGACTTTGTGGAACATTCCTTGAAGTATTCTGCCCTCCTGATTAACACAACAAAAATGTAAGCTCATTCCCTTCCTTTATACTACATTCCCTTATACTATCACTGAAGGAAAAGAGCCCATCAAACAAAACTGTACCAACAGTTAAAATTTTAGGAAGAAGATTTGAGCTTTTTGTAGCATTAATAGTTGAGCTTGGGACCTTACCTTGTCTGAATTTATTAAAATAGCCAGTGAATAGACCAGTACTTGGAGAGAAGATTTCCGCAAATGATCTCTCAGAATTTGGGGGGACCTTGTTTATTGTGGACCCTCCCTCAACTCCCCCACCCTCCGGTTTCTCTTCTTTGCTTCCCGTGTAAGCACTTACCGTTATCATAGCACTTACCACATGTCTTTCATCTCTCTATCTACATAGGTAAACAGAAGGGCTTCAATAAATGTTTGTTTAATGTTTTTTGAGTGTTGCCTGGAGGAAGAAAAGTATTAATAATGCCTAATTCCCTGTCCAAGGAATGTTTCATGAATACTTATATTGCTAGGCATTATCTTTTAATCTTCGAATAGCATGACTTGACTTTATAAAGCCCTGAACATTTTGCATAGTTTATATTCCTTATTGTATTTCACCTGCCCTACAAGTCTGTGAGGTTGATGAAGGTTTTGAACCCTGCTTCATGATGTGGGAAAAAAGCAGAGTATTAGAAAATCGAAGAAAGGAATTCAATTCAAGGTCTTTAATGTTCATTTCATGACACCTTAGGGATGGGATGGGAGCTACATATTCGAACCAATGGCTGATTTTATCATTTTCTATGCATTTACTTTACACGTTTTAAAAAGTGAGGTGATAACTGAAATTACATACAGAGAGTACACAAAAGTGCACACATTCTGATTATCACCATATTTATGTAAGTACCATCTGCATCAAAGAAGAGATTATTACCAGCACCCCCAGCCTCCTGACTCCTTCCTTTCTCTTTCTCACCAAAGGTAGCTTCTGTTTTGACTTCTGATGCCAGAGATCAGTTCCACCTGGTTTTGAACTGTATATAAAAGAATCATGTGTGTATTTTTTCCACTCAATAGTATGCCTGAGATTCTTTGGTGTAGTTTTTTTTTTCGATTTGTAATTTTTATTTATTAATTTTTTTCAATGTAGTTTTGTGTGTCTATAGTTTATTCATTTACATTGCCAAAAAGTATTCCGTTGTATGAGTGTGTCATGATTTAGTATTTATTCTGTTCTTGAAGGATGTTTGGATCCTCCCCTCTCCCTCAACTCCCTCCCCCCCACCCCAGATAATGCTGTAAGTGAATTCCAGGAGAAGACCTTTTTGAACTTTTCCATCAGAAAACCAAGCCCAGTTGGATATAGCAATGCCAAGGCTTGAGAAGGACTTCATAATCCATTGAAATTGTGTGCAATTTGGTCATATAGGTCACTGTTGGCCAATTCTGTTTTGTTATTTGAGAAGTTTTTCAGATTGTTAGAGAAAATGCCGTACTTGAAAGTGAATAAATGCTCACCTGATTGTGGAGAAGAAAAGAATTTTATTCACGATCTTGCAAGAAAGGGTGCCCAGTTGAACAGAAAATCGTGGCTGGTGTGCCAAACAATAGAACGCCAAAACGGTTATACCTGTGCCTAGCTCACAGGCCCTCCCCTGTTTCTCCACTGATTGGATACTCCAGAGGTTACACCCTGTCCGGATAGTCTAATTCAAATTTCTGGCAAAAGGTTCCGCTTTTGATTATACGTTATATTTCAGTGACCCTGGCCGTTATTTATGTAAACTTGTTTTTACCTGTTTGTCCCCAATTCTAGGCTTATGTCAGAAGTGCTCTCCTTCCCTGTCTGCGAAACCAATTTGAGTTATTCTGCAGTCATTTCTTGTGCCATCTTGTGTGAAAGCTAAACTTAATTTTCTTGCAAGTCCCCCTTCTTTCTTTTTGAACTTTTTTAGTTTTCACATTTTAGTCTTTCTTCAGACTTGATAAGAGCCTTTTCACATTCTTTATAAGGATCTTCCTCTTTACAAGGGTTGTTGATCAGTCTCTGAACTAACCCTCAGGCACATGGGATAATGTAGCTCCTAAGTGCCGTGAGTACCCCAAGTATGATGGTTAAAGAAATTAGCATGGACAGTGCCACCCCTTTCTGTCCCCCAAACCAGTTTTCTGCCATCTCATGAGGGGGGTCATCAGTGCCTGAATTTTTTGCCAATTCTTCAGATAAGGCCCTCGGACCTTGTAAAGGCTTGGTGATAGTTCCATTTGGGGCTGTATTTTTGGGGGATAAACGTATAACAACTATTCCCGACCATAACGTTAATGCCTCCTTTTTTGGCTCACATTATGTCTAAGGCCATCCTATTCTTCCATGTCATTTGGCTAGTAGCGTTCAATTCTTCTGCTCTTCCCTCAACTGCATCCTTGGTGTAATTGATCTGATTAATCCAATCCAGATTTTTGTTGATGGTGATCCACCAGAATAATGATAACTTAAATCCTGCAGCTACTTAATTTCCAGCCTTGAACTCATCTGGGATTTCCCTTGGCACCCCTATACTGTCTGAATCAACTCGATCCTCCTCCTTTTCAAATGCCAGTGTGAATGGGATGGCCAACTGGATCAGAGCACAGATCCCTTTCCTCTTCTGGGTAAAGCTGGTCAGAGGATGCCCTTTCCATAATACCACCAAAGCCCTGCTTGTGGTGTGGTTAAACTGGGACAATTGCCAGTACTATCTTCAATCACATCCCATGCTTGGGCACATGAGACTACGGTCCCAAGGTCCTGGAGCCCTTCTTCCCATCTAGAGAGACAGGCAGAGTGGTTTCCTGAACTAAGGTGAGAAGCCAGTATGGCCTTGACTTTTCCACCCCCTAGCTGGAGGGAAAAAAGAAGACAATGTACTACAACTTTCACCGGAAATAGTATTCTGAAAAAGGAATACCATGCACTTGAACTTCTTATCGTGTTCCTGCATACCCATCAGAAAGGGCACGACAAGAGCAGTGAGGGGTGTCTGTTGAGCAAGCATAGCAGTTGCTTTTGTTTAGACTCCGGACTGTATATTTGATCCATTCCACCCAGGTGCATGGGGAGAATGGTGGGGCAAGAGAGTGTTTTGAGGAACAGGAAGCAACAAACTCTGATTAATTTTTTCCACCTGAAAGGATGGCTTTGCAGGAAGAGTGGACTGTGGGATGGGGGGTGGGAGGTGAGAGGTGAAGTGTGTGTGTGTGGGGGGTCACTTGTGCTTGCTTTGTCTGCACACTTCTGGGTTCCAACAGGAAGATTTGGCCATAAGTAGGTTTGGTATAGAACCAACAACTGACCAGGCTTAAGTTCTGGTCAAAAAAAGAATGTGAAGAATTGGGTAGAACTCAAACTTTGTAACTGAAAAGGGCAAGTGCTGGAATGCAGTTTGCTCCCCGAGAGAATTACTAGAAATCAGGATAATGTTTTAGTGCTATGTAATAAGAATAGCTAGTAAACACGGAGTGAATTTATTCAGTGCCAGGTACTATTTTTGAGTATTATTTAATCCTCTCAAAACAATGTGAGATAGATACTATTATTATTCCTGTTTTACATGATGAGGGAACGCAGGTGCAGAGAGATCAGATAACTTGTCTAGGGCCACTCAGTTGGTAATTGTAGGGTCAGGACTCAAATTTAGGCAGTCCGTCTGCCTAAGATATATAGTGTAGCCTTAACCCCTAGACTATATAGCCTTGTTCTTTGATGGCGTTTATATTAATTTGCTATTGCTGCTGTACCAGATTTTCACAGATTTAGTGATGTAAAATAATGCAAATTTATTATTTCACAATTCTGGAAGTTGAAAGTGCAATATGGGTCTCAGTAGGCTAAAATAAGGTGTTGGCAGGGCTGCATTCCTTCAGGAGACTCTAGGGAAGTGTGCCGATTTGAAATGATTTATGTACCCTAGTAAAGCCATGTTTTAATCCTAATCCCATTTTGTAAAGGCAGCCATTTCTTCTAATCAATTCCTATCCAGTATTGTATATTTGAAACTGTAATCAGATCATCTCCCTGGATATGTGATTTAATCAAGAGTGGTTGTTAAACTGGATTAGGTGATGACATGTCTCCACCCATTTGTTGGACCTTGATTATTTACGGGAATCCTATAAAAGAGGAAACATTTTGGAGAAAGCAGGAGATTCTGAGAGAGCAGAGAAGAATGACATATCTATGAGAAGCAGAGAGCCCACAAGCCTTTGGAAATGAAGAAGGAAAATGCCTCCTGGGGAGCTTCATGAAACAGAAAGCCAGGAGAGAAAGCTAGCAGATGAAGCTTTGCTTGCCATGTGCCCTTCCAGCTGAGAGAGAAACAGACTGTGTGTGCCTTCTCACCTGAGAGAAAGACCCTGAACTTCATCGGTCTTCTTGAACCAAGGTATCTTTCCCTGGATGCCTTTGATTGGACATTTCTGTAGACTTGTAATTTCTCGGCCTTAGAACTGTTAACTAGCAACTTATTAAATTCCCTTTTTAAAAACCATGCCGTTTCTGGTATAGTGCATTCTGGCAGCTAGCAGACTAGAGCAGGAAGAAGCCAGTTAATTGCCTTTTCCGGCTTCTAGAAGCTGCCATATTCCTTGGTTAAGTGATGGTTTAGTTGATGTGTTAGCTTGGCCAGGTTATGGTGTCTAATTGTTTGGCAACGCAAGCACTGGCCAGATTGTTACTGTGAGGGTATTTTGTGGATTTAAATCATAGTCAATTGATTGCATCTGTGGCTGATTATGTCTACAATCAACAAAGAAGATTGCCTTCAGCAGTGAGAGGAGTCTTTGCCAATGAGTTGAAGACTTTAAAGAGAGAACTGATGATTTCAGTTGTGAGAAAGAAGAAGTTTTGTCTCCACTTTAGCCAGCTTTTCCTGGGGAGTTCATTGAAATCTTCATAGGAGCTTCCAACCCGCACTTGCATTCTGTCCTACAGAATTTGGACACACATATCCTATTGGTTCTGTTTCTCTGGAGAACCCTAAGATTTTTGGCTTGTGGTTCCATTCCTGTATCTTCAAATCCTGCACCATCAGGTGGGGTCTTTCTTATGCTATCATTTGTCTGGTCCTTTCTCTTCCACCCCCCTCTTCCACTCATAAGGACCCTCATGATTACACTGGGCCCATCTGGATAATCCAGGATAATTTCCCCATCTCAGGGTCAGCTGATTGACAACCTTCATTTTATCCACAACTTTAATTACCCTTTGCCACATAACCTAATGTGAACCTTCTGGGGAGTAGAACATAGGCCTCTTTGGGGGAGGTGGGCTTTATTTTGCCTACTGTGGTATTTTACTTGGCCTGTCAGTCTCCCTACTCATGAGTGAGCTTTAAGCACAAGGGTTAGCAAATAATCATCAAATGATGATCCAGGACTTTTGTAAAAGTTAGATGCAGGCCTAAATGTAGTTCCCCCAGTTCTCTGAAGTCTTGGGACCACAACATTCAGGCACTTGTGGGTGGAAAGATAGGGGGAGTGAGCAAGAGATCAAGGGATGAGTGATGTTGTCCAGGCACCAAGAGGGGCCCTAGCCTCAGGACCTAGGAATTGAGATGTTGAGACCACCACTCCTAAATACCACTCTAAACAAGTACCTTTTGACGCGTGCAAGGTGGTGTAGCTTAATCAACTCAATCTGATTGCATTTCTCTGGGGGGGAGTTAGGAAGGGGTGGGTAGAAGTGGGTTGGAGTGGGGAAGAGGGCTAGGAGGTATTTTACTCTCTAACTAATTTAGTTAGACTCTCGCACTTGAGTTCTGAAAGTGTCTTTCATATGATTATTTTATAGATGAAGTAGTTTGTGTGCTGAAAATGGAGTTAATTAGTCGTCAGAGGGTTTAATGCAAGTTAACAATAGGGATTGGAACACAACTGAATCCACTGTTGAGCAGTTGTATCAGAATAGAGGTTGGCTGTCACATGGACCCATGAGTGTTAGCTTGTGCCTGTAATGTTTGCTATGAATCAAGAGAATGGTGTGTAGAGACCTACTTTGGGTGTTGTGCTGACTGAAGTAAAAATTTCCCCTTACATATGGATATGTTTGGCATTCCATAGATATTCCCAGTGAATCCTTCCAAGGTGCCTCTGGGTTGCATTAAGTCCTGTGTCTCCTTGTTTCCCTTGGCAAAAGAGTTTGTTTATGTTTGAGCAATGTGTAGACTAAATTTTAAGGCTAAATTTTCATAGCAGTTCTCTGCCCCAGAGCTGCCCGGAATCGGAATCATGAATCTACAAGGTGCGAGTCCTGTGTGAAGAGGTGACAAGTATACTGCAAATTACACAAGACATACACAATGAAGGAAATAAGCAAAGTCAAATAATAACGTGGTAAATATAATGTTCTTAGGAGACTCAGAATTAGAATATTTTCACTGAGATTCTCAAGGTTGAATTTTTTTTCTTTAACCTTTTTATCTTTACCCAAAGATGTTAGAGATGATCTAGAAGATAGAGCTGACCTGTGGGCCCAGAGGCAAGAACTTCTAAGTGGAAAGAAGGTCTGTTTAAACACTATGGTCAAGTAAACCCTAGATTGGCTAATCCTAGAAAAATGCCTTTCTGTCATTTAGGGCTGTTATTTTTGGACAAGATGTTTATGTGTGTGTGTGCATGATAGCAAGAGAAACCAGAAAGACTGGCTGGAATTAAACAGCAGATTGGAGTTAGGTGTCCTTTCCCAGGACTGGGGAGAGGAGGCACCCACTGTCCCCTGTGACCTCATGAAATGGGAGAGGATCAAGTCCGGATCTCTGCCCACAGCTAGGAGGGTCGTTTGAAAATGTAAGTCTAATCTTGCCTGCCCCTGCTCATACACCTCCCCTGTCTCTCTGTTGCTCAGAGGATAAAAATCTCAGAACTTCATGCCCGTGGACACTGACTCCTTGTTTGCCTGGTGCCTCTTCTTGCTCCTTTGTCCTGCCCACCCTGTCTTTGACACAGACCTTTGCCCATTTTCTCTGCTTGCAGTGCCTCTCTCCTTCCACCATTGAACTCCTCTTCCTCTGTTTAACATCTGCCCATTCTTCCGATCTCACCTTCTTTGGGGAAGCCTTCCCTGATCCTTTACTTACTCTCTGAAAGATCTGTCATGACACCATGTTTTGTATTTCTCATTCACAGCTTTTGTTTCAGTTTGTGGCCATCTGTGATATACCCTGCTTGTGAATGAACAAATGGCAGTATTACATGACTACTGTCAATCCAAAAGTCTTTCAGGCAGGAATAGAGCCATCAATCCATCTTCTAGGCTGCCTCAGTTTCCCCAAAACGATGAGAAGAGACTAGTTCAAGGAATCTAATTAGAGTCTAATTAGAGTTTCTCAAGCAGAGTAAGCAAAAGTTTACTGTCATTTTTTAATTCCATTCACCTTTCCAGGAAAGCCTTTCAACCACAGCATTCTATACTTTTATGGTACCTCCAGGTAATAATGAGACCTACTTTCTGTGTATCTTTGGAGGTTGCAAAGGTTTTTCATTGATCAGACCCCGTGTAATTCTCTGAGCCTTACATTCTTCACATTACAGTGCCGACTCTTGGTCCTTGCACTTCCTGGAATTCCTCTCATGGACATAATAAGGCCGTTTAACAAACACAAGGGTGACAGCAGAGCCCAGACAGCTGGTCTCGTGGGAAAATTACTAAAATTGAAGCCATAAATCCAGTTTATGAGTTTAAAACTTCCTAGTGCTTTGTTGAGTCTTTAATTAAATATTAATTGATTTGAAATTTGACCCAAGATTGGCTCAAGTGCTCATAGCAAGCAAACAAGGACTTTTAAGCAAACTTTATTTTTCACTTAGAGTACACATGATTCCATAGTTATGTGACTCATGGAGTTATTTCTTACCAAACCATTTAAATATTTTATCAACATGGTTATGTTTGAATCAAATTAGTCCTTGGAATTTCTCCGTTCTGAAAGCTCTTATTATTTGAACATAATGGAAAATAAGCTAAGCATGCACTAGGTTGTTTGTTTTTTTCCTTTTCAGTCAGAAGTCTTAGAATTTTCAACCAGTGCAAATCAAAGTTTTATGAGTTTTGGGGCTTTCTGCCTTGTCCACAATCATACAGAAGGGTGGTAGCAGTGCTCTGAGCCCAGGCTTCCTGACGTCTCAGTCCATTTTTTCCTTACTGTCTTTTACGTATGATCTGACTACTTTTATCTAAATAATGAGAAAAGACTTTGCACAATATTTTTGAAGTCCAAATTGTAAATAAAAAGGATAGAGGACTGAAAAGCTTGACTGATTTCATGAATTCTCAGGTAAACCACTGTTTGACAAAAAGCTGTATATATTTTCCCAACAGTCAAGATTCATTTAATCAAACGTTCTAGTTCATGAAGAAAATATGATGGTAAGTTACCAGATATCTGTACCCAGATATTTAAAAAATATTTGGATGGTCTGCCACAGATACATATTTTATTTTAGAAAAAGTTCTCATTTTAGTGCTTTCTTGACATAGGCATCACTTTTATTATTTTCAAAATGCTTCCTTTTATTTCTTTGGCTGATATTAGTGTTTTGCCAACTGCTGGTATTTTGAGATTTGATGGACAGAATCTAAAGTGAGACATCATTCTTTCATCATTTGTTCAAAGCCTTTTTATACAGCAGCTAATCCTTCCTAATTATATTTCTGGGAAGGATGTTCTTAACTCAAATAGGAAGATAATATAGACATTTTGTGAGGATTTAGTTGCACTTTACTCTGAGGAAAGAAATTTGAAGGGAAGTGCTCTCCATTTCCCATTTCTCACTCCCTGGGCACAAACCACCATATTTATTTTATTTTATTATTATTTTTTGCCCTCTTTGTTTTATGAGCCCCTCTTCTCTTTCTCTCTGTTCCTCTTCTAGTCCTATCACTCCTATTAATTTCCTGACTTAATTAAGCTATTTTGAAGGAATAAAAAAAAATTCATAAACCTATTTCAGCATGCATTTCACAACTTAATTGCCTTAATGTTTTGAAAGATAACCTGTGAATCTGAAGAATTGGAAAATTTACTGTGCATTTTAGAAATGCTTTTTGAATTTTAAACAATTTATAATCTGTTTTTTTTTCTTTGTGGGCAGATTGCTTTGTGCTAATTGAATGTAGTGGTTTGTATCTGAAAGTAAATATCTTTGTGACATTTGATGTACATGTTAGATATTTCATATATATTTTAAACAGAATATGTGTGGTCACTGTCAAATAAGACATTGATAAATCAGACAAATTATAGTCCAAAGTCTTAGTGGCCAGATATTCTTATGAAGTGTCATGTCATTTTGCTCACTGATTAATTTTTTTTTTTCGCATGGGCAGGCACCAGGAATCGAACCTGGGTCTCCTGCATGGCAGGGGAGAACTCTGCCTCTGAGCCACCATTGCCTGCCTCATAACTGATTAATTTTTTAATCATTTTTTATTGTGTTACATATATATACAGAAAAGTGGTAAATTTCAAAGTACAGTTTAACAAGTAGTGATAGAGCAAATTTCAAAGTATATTATGGATTACAGTTCTGCAATTTTAGGTATTTCCTTCTGGCTGTTCTAATACACTAGAAACTAAAAAGAAATATCTGTATAATGAGTCACTAGTCATAATGTTTTGTTAAATCCTAACTTCTCTGCTACAACTCCCCCCTCTCATTTGATCATTCTTCAGACTTCAGGGATATTTGGGCAATGACCATTCTAACTTCTTCATGTTGTAAAGGGGTGTTGACATTATGGATTAATGCAATTGGTTAATGTTTTGGGAGAGACTGGAATCTCTAAATTTCAAGGCTTATCTGGTGTAGGAATAATCAGGAGGTTTTTTTTGGGTGCACGGTCCAGGAATCAAAATTCAGGAGGTTTTAAGTTTCTAAAAAATAAACTTAAGTAAAATTTTTATAGGGTCTTAGATAGAGCCCTGTGTTTTTTTTTTAGGGTTTTCAGATATACTGTTGGTTGGGCTTGGCATACCATGACAATTTGTAATATCTGGCTGAAGCTTGCATAATACTAACCTTCAGAAAGAACTCGTAGCTCTTTTTTTTCTTGACATCGGCAGGCTCCGGAAATCGAACCTGGGTCTCTGACATGGTAGGCGAGCATTCTGCCATCAAGCCACCATTGCCTGCCCTCTGTTCTATTTTATATCTCTTATAAATATAAAGGTATTTTTTTATTATCTTTATAATAAAAGATACTATTTTTTTTATTAACAATAAAAAAAAAAAGGTTGTATCTGGAACCTTATTTTATTACATTTCCTTTCCCTCTTTTTGTCAAGGTCATTCTCATAGCCATGATACCGGTCAGGGCCAGGCTCATCTCTGGGAGTCATGGCTCACATTGCTAGGGAGATTTACACCCCTAAAAGTCATGTCCCATGTAGGAGGTAGAATAATGAGTTTGTTTGCAGAGTTTGGCTTAGAGGCCACATCCAAGCAACAAAAGAGGTGCTCTGGGGGTGACTCTTAGGCCTGTTTATAAGTAGGCTTAGTTTACCATTATAGAAATAAGTTTCATAAGGGCCAGCCTAAAGATCGAGGGCTTGGCTTATTAAATTGGGAGTTTCCAATGCTTGAGAGAATATCAGGAATTTCCCAGATGAGGAATTTTAATAGTACCATATTTTTTCTCCAGTCCCTCAAGGAACTTGGCAAATACTTTTTTATTACCTGCTTCAAATATTCTGGATTATATCATGGTATTACATTCAGCTATACAAAAATCATTTGATCTCCTTCCCTGTTCTAGGTTCCATATATTTAGGTTGTTTAAACCAGACAGGTTAAGTTAGATAGTGTGCTACAGAAAATTTAAATTCTAGCATTTTTTTCTTCGGCGAGGTTGAACACCTTTGTATTTTTGTATGAATAATCTATTAACATTTTCTGCCCCATTTTATATTGGTTTGTGCTTGTTTGAATATGTTGTGTGTCCCATAAAAGCCATTTACCATGTCCTTTAAACCCCGTTCAGCATTGCTGGGTGGTATCTTTTTGATTGTTTTGATGGAGATGTGACCCACCCAGTTGCATCTCCACCTATTCAAGGTGGAGTTGCTTACTGGAGCCTTTTAAGAGGGAACCATTTTGGAAAACGATTTAGAGCCCATACACCCAGAGACCTTTGGAGATGAAGGAAAATGCCCTTGGGGGCGCTCCATGAGACAAGAAGCCTCTAGCAGATGTCATCATGAGCCCTCCCAGCTGAGAGAGAAACCCTGAACTTCATCGGCCTTTCTTGAGTGAAGGTAACCACTTGTTGATGCCTTAATTTGGACATTTTCATGGCCTTAGAACTGTAAACTTACGACTTAATAAATTCCCTTTTTAAAACCCATTCCATTTCTGGTATATCGCATTCCAGCAGCTTATAAACTAGAACATAGATGTTCTTATAAATACGTATTTTTTATTGGTAAGAGCTCTTTTCTATTAAAGATCCCTTTACCACACATTTTAAGAACTCTCAAAGTGGGGGAATCTTGGATACAAAGTATGTTATCAGTACTTATTGCATATTTTTATTCCAGAATTCAGGAGAAATGTCTAAATTTCTTTTGTTGGAGTTTTGAAAATTCCCACTTGCCTAAGGACGGAAAACAATCTTTATTAAAATCTTGGATTGCAGACACATTTAGTCTGGAGTGATTATTATTTCTGGATTTCGAGAGGCTGTTTTAAAAATAAATATATATATAAATAAATACAAATAAATAAATATATATATATTTAGAGATAAGATCAAGGCCGATTAAATATATATATATATTTAGAGATAAGAACAAAGCCAATCAGGTTGGGATTAAAGTAATTTGGAACACAGGGGTAAAGAAGACAATGTCTTTATTTTAGTACAACACATACTCTTCGAGACCAAAGGAAGAAAGGAATTTGGTCTGGAATGAAAATTTTCTGGGGCACATAATCTAACAGCCTATCAGTATATCTCCTTTGAACAACTGAAACACAGCACAGAATGAGAAAGAGGTCCTTTAATCCTGTATAGCTTAGTGTAATGCCTGGATACATCCTAGAGTATATTAAGCAGATAATCAAAAAGTATTGGGAAAGTCCCTTGAGAGATGGAAGGAAAAATATGGAACTATTAAACTTTACCATCAGGAAATTCCCTGATACTGTGTCAGGCTTTAAGGACACCAAAATCAATAGGCCATACCGTTGATCTTGAGGCTTATTCTTGTGAAGCTTATTCTGGTAGCTGAGAAGCTTAACCTACGTATAGGTAGGCCTAAGAGTTACTTCTGGAGGACCTCTTTTGTTGCTCAGATGTGGCCTCACTCTCTCTAAGCCCAATTCTGCAAGTGAAATCATTGCCCTTCATGGGACATGACATCCAGAGCTGAAAGTCTCCCTGGTGACTTCTCAGGGAGATGATTCTCAGGGATGAATCCAGACCTGGCACCATGGGATCAACAACCTCATCCTCCATCAACAACCCCATCCTAACTAAAAGGGAGAAAAGAAGTGTAACTAATAAAGTTTCAGTGGCAGAGAGAATTCAAATAGAGTCAGGAGGCTACCCTGGAGATTGCTCTTACGCAAGCCTCAGTTAGACTTGCTACTTATGATAACCTGCCAAACCCCAACCAGGACCACTCCAACCAATCCTAAAGAACACCTAGGGCAATTTATAAGATTCCACAAGGGTTCCATGCACTAGAGTAACCTTCCAGAAGCCTACAACCTCCAGGAGGGTCCCTGGAACCAGAAACAAAAGAAT
>PVIY010021818.1:0-29774 GCA_004026745.1 Myrmecophaga tridactyla
TGGGGGGTGGGGGGAGGTTGCTCCTTTGATTTCTTGCTTCCAGCATTGCTTTTGAGATTAAGAAGCCATTATGAATTTTGGTTCTTTCTGAGTGAACTGATTCCCTCCTAACCCGTTCTTTCTGGAAGCTTTTTGTTTGTTTCTTTATTAGAGAAGTTCTGGGTTTACAAAACAATCATATAAAGTACGGGATTCTCATATACCACCTGTTCTAGTTTGCTAGCAGCTGGAATGCAATATACCAGAAACGGAATGGCTTTTCAAAAAGGGGAATTTAATGAGTTGCTAGTTTACAGTTCTAAGGCTGAGAAAATGTCCCAGTCAAAACAAGTCTATAGAAATGCCCAATCAAAGGCATCCAGGGAAAGATACCTTGGTTCAAGAAGGCCGAGGAAGTTCAGGGTTTCTCTCTCAAGTGAGAAGGCACATGGTGAACACAGTCAGGGCTTCTCTCTTGGCTGGAAGGGCACATGGCAAATACAGCATCATCTGCTAGCTTTCTCTCCTGGCTTCCAGTTTCATGAAGCTCCCCGGGAGGCATTTTCCTTCTTCATCTTCAAAGGTCACTGGCTGGTGGACTCTCTGCTTCATAGTGTTGCTCTTTCTGAGTCTCTCATTCTCCAAAATATTTCTTCTTTTATAAGACTCCAATAAACCAATCAAGACCCACCCAAATGGGTGGAGACATGTCGTCCCTTAATACAGTTTAACAACCATTCTTGACTAAATCACAACATCCAGGGAGATGATCTCATTACAGTTTCAAACATACAGTATTGAATAGAGATTATTCTACCTTTATGAAATGGGATTTATATTAAAACATGGCTTTTCTTAGGGGGCATACTTCCTTTCAAACCAGCACACCACCCCACCACCAACATCTTGCTTTGGTGTGAAACATTTGTTACAATTGATGATAGCACATTTTTGCAATTGTACTATTAACTAAAGTCCATAGTTTAACTTAGGGTTCACTGCATAGTGTAGTTTCATGAATTCTTAAAAAAAAATTTATTCTGTTACTATATATACAGTCTAATATTTCCCTTTTTAATCAATTCATATATATATATATGCATATCAGTGTTGTTAATTGAATTCACTATATTGTACTACCATCCCAACTATTCATTACTAAAACATTTCTATCATTCCAAATAGGAATCCTGTACATTTTAAGCCTCAACTTCCCATTCCTTATACCCACCACCTCATTTGGTAACCTGTTTTCTAGATTCTGACTCCATGAGTTTGTTTATTAAAATTGTTTCAAGTAAATGAGATCATATGATATTTGTCCTTTTTTATCTGGCTTATTTCACTCAACATGATGTCTTCCAAGTTCATCCATTTTGTTGCATGTACCACCTTCATTGCTTTTTTATGGATGTGGAATACTCCATTGTACACCACATTTTATATATTCAATCATCATTTGATGGGAACTTGAGTTGTGCCCATCTTTTGGCAATCGTGAATAATGCTGGTATGAACGTCAGTGTGTAAATATTTATTCAAGTCCCTGCTTTCAGTTCTTTGGGGTATATACTGAGTAGTGGGATTGCCAGGTCATATGGAATTACTACTTAGCTTTCTGAGGAATAGCCTAACTATTTTCCACAATGGCTGCACTATTCTACATTGCCACCAGTGATGATTGAGTGTTTCTATTTCTCTGTATCCTCTCCAATACTTGTTATTTCCATTAAAAAGAAAATAGCATTCATTCTAACAACTGTGAAATGGTATCTCATTGTGGTTTTGATATGCATTTCCCTGATGGCTAATGATGTTGAGCATCTTTTCATGTGCCTTCTGAATATTTGTATACCTTCCTTGGAGAGATATCCATTCAAGCCTTTCAACCATTTTGGGGGGGATTGTTTGTCTTTTGGTTGTTGACGTGAAGGTTTCTTTATATAATCTAGATAGTAAACCTCAATCCATTATGTGGTTTCCAGATATTTTCTCCCTTTATGTAGGTTGTCATTTTACTTTCAAGATAAAGTCTTCAAGGCAAAATTTGTTTTTAAATTTTATGAGGTTCCATTTATCTATTTTTTTCTTTTGTTGCTTGTGCATTGAGTGTAAAGTCTAAGATATCATTGCCTAACACAAGGTCCTGAAGATGCTTCCTTATATTTTCTTCTAGGATTTTGATAGTTCTAGTTCTTTGAACAATTTTGAGTTAATTTTTATATAGGGTGTAGGGTAAGGGTGCTCCTTCTTTTTTTTTTTTTTGCAAATGGAGATCCCATGTTCCTGGCACCATTTGTTGAAAAGACTATTCTTTCCAAATTGATTGGTGTTTGCCCCCTTTACAAAAATCAGTTGGCCAAACTTGGCAGGTGAACTCACTGCCCTCTCCTCTATGTGGAACATGACTCCCAGGGATGTAAATCTCCATGGCAACGTGGGGCCTTACTCTTGGGGATGAACTGGGACTCGGCATCATGGGACTGAGAAAGCCTTCTTGACCAAAAGGGGGAAGAAAGAAATAAGACAAAATAAAGTCTCAGTGGCTGAGAAGTTTCAAACAGAGTCAAGAGGTTATCCTGGAGGTTATTCTTTTTTTTTTAATTTATTTTATTTATTAAATGTGCCAACATATAAACACAAACACTCTTACTATATGATCTACATATGAGTCTACATATATAATCAGTAATTCACGTCATCACATAGTTGTATATTCATCATCATGATCATTTCTTAGAACATTTGCATCAATTCAGAAAAAGAAATAAAAAGAAAACAGGAAAAAATTCATACATACCATAGCTCTTACTCCTCCCTTTAATTGATCACTAGCAATTCAATCTACTAAATTTATTTTAACATTTGTTCCCCCTATTATTTATTTATTTTTAATCCATATGTTTTACTCATCTATCCATAAGATAGATGAAAGAAGTATCAGACACAAGGTTTTAACAATCACACAGTCACATTGCAAAACCTATATCATTATACGATCATCTTCAAGAAACATGGCTACTGGAACACAGTTCCACATTTTCAGAAAGTTCCCTCCAGTTTCTCTGTTATGCCTTAATGAAAAACGTGACATCTATTTAATATATAAGAATAACCTCCAGGATAACCTATCCACTCTTTTTGGAATCGCTCAGCCATTGACACTTTATTTTGTCTCATTTCTCTCTTCCCCTTTCGGTTGAGAAGGTTTTCTCAATCCCTTGGTGCTGAGTCCCAGCTCATTCTAGGATTTCTGTCCCACGTTGCTAGGAAGGTCCACACCCCTGGGAGTCATGTCCCACACAGAGAGGGTGAGGGCAGTGAGTCTGCTTGTTATGTTGACTGAGAGATAGAGACCACATCTGAGCAACAAAACAGGTTTTCTTGGGGGTGACTCTTAGACCTAATTTTAAGTAGTCTTAGCCTATCCTTTGTGCAGTTAAGTTTCACATGAACAAACCCCAAGATTGGGGGTTCAGCCTATTGCTTTGGTTGTCCCCACTGCTTGTGAGAATATCAAGAATTCTCCACTTGGAGAAATTGAATTTTCCCCCTTTTGGAGGTTATTTTTATGTATTATATAGATATCCCTTTTTAGTTTATGATGTATTGGAGTGGCTACAGGGAAGTACCTGAAACTGTTGAATTGTGTTACAGTAGTCTTGATTCTTTTTTTGGGGGGGGGGGGCTGGGTTTACTTTATTGATGGTACATGCCAAGGTAGGATTCTCAGCCCCTCCCCTTCTACAGGGGGTCTGGGATGGAAGCTGTTGTGGATGGGCAATTCTCAGTCCTGGGGGATCGAGTTGGGGGCAGGACTCCCCAGCATCTGATAGTCCTTCCTCCTCTCATGCTGTCTCTGGAGCTGGTTGTCCAGGGGCTCTTAATTCTTGGATATTGTTCTAGTTTGCAAGCTGCTGGAATGGGATATACCAGAAATTGAATGGCTTTTTTTAAAAAAAATTAATTATTAAGTTGCAAGTTTATAGTTCTAAGTTCGTGAAAATGTCCAAATTAAGGGAAGGCTATGAAAATGTCCAAATTAAGCCACCAAGAAGAGGTTACCCTCACTCAAGAAAGGCCGATGAAGTTCAGGGCTTCTCTCTCAGCTAAAAGGGCACAAGGCAAAGTCTGCTAAGTTTCTCTCCTGGTTTCTTGTTTCATGAAGCTTCCCCAGGGGCATTTTCCTTCTTCATCTCCAAAGGTCTCTGGCTGCATGGGCTCTGTTGGTTATGGTGGCTCTCAAGTTTTTTTTTCCAGAATGGTTCCCTCTTTAAGGAAGCTAGTAAGCAACATCACCTTGAATGGGTGGAGACACATCTCCATGGAAACTATCTAATCAAAAGTTACCATCCACAATTGGATTGGTCACATCTCCATGGAAACAATCAAAAAGGTCCCACCCAGGGTGGGTCACAGTGGCTCAGCAGGCAGAGTTTTTGCCTGCCATGCCGGAGACCCGGATTCAATTCCCGGTGCCTGCGCATGCAAAAAAAAAAAGGTCCCATCCAGCAATAGTGAATGAGATAATAGCTTCAAGCCAGCACAGATGCCATGTAGACATAAGGCCCACTGCCCTGTTGCTGTAGCCAAATTCATTGTCATACCAAGAAATGAGCTTAACGAAGTGGTCATGGAGGGCAATGCGAGCCCCAGCATCAAAAGTTGAAGAGTGGGTGTCACTGTTGAAGTCGCAGGAGACAATCTGGTCTTCAGTGTAGCCCAGGATGCCCTTTAGGGGGCCCACTGACTCCTGCTCCCCCACCTTCTTGATGTCATCGCACTTGGCCACTTTCTCCAGTTGACAGGTCAGATCCATGATGAGCACATTGAGGGTGGGGCCATGAGCTTCCCATTCAGCTCTGGGATGACCTTGCCTACCAGCTTGGCAGCGCTGGTAGATGCAGCGATGATATTCTGGGCAGCCTCACAGCCGTCATGGCACATTTTCCCAGAGGGGCCATTCACAGTTTCTGGGTGGCAGTGATGGCATGAACGGTGGTCATGAGTCCCTCCATGATGCCAAAGTTGTCATGTATGACCTTGCCCAGGAGGGCCAGGCAATTGGTGGTGCAGGAATCATGCTATGGGCTATTTTAACAGGAACACATCAGCAGCATCACAGCAACACCAGGGGTAAATAATGGAGGGAGCGACAAGTATTAAAGGGAAGTTTAGATTTCCTATATGGTGAGGGTGTGTTTATCGGTTATCTTTCTCTTGGGAACAATGAAATTATCTAAAATTGAAAGTGTTATTCGACTGTGGATTTTGGGCATTGTACATGATGCCTAATGAATGCAGGTGGTTGAAGGATGAACCAACTGAGAAGTAGATTGGCAAATGAATATTGTGCTGCTACAAAAAGGAACAAAGTCGTGAGGCATGCAATAATACGAATGAACCTGGGACATCTGTTGAGGCAAAATAAGTCAGAAATGTCTCCTTTAGAAAATGTTTATAAGAAAACAAGGGCCTAGATTGTCAGCTCTTGTAGCAGTCACATTTAGTCTGGAGTGGTAATTATTATTTCTGGATTTTGAGAGGATGCTTTATATATCTATAACCTGGTATTTAGAGATAAGAAAGAAGCTGATCAGGTCAGGATTAAGGTAATTTAGAACACATGGGTAAGGGAAAAAAAAGAAATAACAAATAAACAAAAATATCAGTTGGCCATAAATGTGAGGGTTGATTTCTGACCTCTCAATTCAATTCCATAGGTTTCCACACTTATCAAAACAGCATAGTACTGGCACAAGGACAAATATTCTTAATGGCAGAAGGTTTTGAATTGACTTTGCCCAAATCCATCACTATCAATGGCAGCAATAGCCTTATGAAATGTATTTCTTAATAATAAGACTTGAAAGTCAAAATGATTCCTTGATCCATGGGCTGCAGAATGGACGTTGTGTTAGCAGGCGTGAAAAGATCATTCATTTCATTGTATATCTCCATCAGAGATCTTGGGTGCCCAGGGGCATTGTCAGTGAGCAGTCATATTTTGAAAGGAATCTTTTTTTCTGAGATGTAGGTCTCAATGGTGGGATTAAAATATTCAATAAACCATGATGTAAAGAGATGTACTGTCACCCAGTCTTTATTGTTGCATTTGTGGAGCACAGGCCAATTAGATTTAGCATAATTCTTAAGGACCTTAGCATTTTTTTTTAACAGAAATAAGCATTGGTTTTAATTTAAAGCTACCAGCTGCATTAGCCCCTAACAAGAGCGTCAGCTTCTCCTTTGAAGCTTTGAAGCCAGGCATTTACTTCTCCTTTCCAGCTAGGAAAGTCTTAGATTGCATCACCTTCCATTGTTTAGGGTAGCCACCTTCATCAATTATCTTAGCTAGATCTTCTGGATAACTTGCTGTAGCTTCTACATCAGCACTTACTGTTTCACCTTGCACTTTTATGTTATGGAGGCAACTTCTTTCCTTAAACGTGATAAACTTATCTCTGCTACTTCAAACTTTTCTCCTTCAACTTACTCACCTCTCTCAGCCTTCATAAAATTGAAGAGAGTTCAGGCCTTGCTTGGATTAGGCTTTAGCTTAAGGGAATGTTGTGGGTGGTTTAATCTTCCATCCAGACCACTAAAACTTTCTCCAGATCAGGTATAAAGCTGTTACGCTTTCTTATCATTCATGTGTTCACTGGAATAGCACTTTTAATTTCCTTCAAGAACATTTCCTTTGCTTTTACAACGTGTTTAACTGGCGCAAGAGGCAAGCTTTGTGCCTTTCTTTGCTTTTGACATACCTTCCTCACTACGCTTAATCATTTCTAGCTCTTGATTTAAAGTGAGAGATATACAACTCTTCCTTTCACTTGGACACTTAAAAGCCACTGTAGGGTTATTAATTGGCCTGATTTCAATATTGCTGTGTCTCAGGGGATAAGGAGTCCCAAGGAGAGGGAGAGAGATGGGGGAAGAGCCAGTTGGTGGAGCAGTCAGAAAACAGAACATTTACCAATTATGTTTGCCATCTTTTATAGACACGGATTTTGGCACCCCAAAACAATTACAATAGTAACATCAAAGGTCACTGATCACAGACAACCATAAAAATATAGTAATAATTTAAAAGTTTAAAGTACTGTGATAATTACCCAAATGTAACAAAGAGACACAGAGTGAGCACATGCTGTTGGGGAAAATGGTGCCAATAGACTTGCTAGCACAGGGTTGCCACAAACCTTCAAATTGTAAAAAACGAAATATCTGTGAAATGCAGTAAAACAAGGTCCACCTGTACGCCTTCACAAGCCAAGAAGAGATGGTGGCAATAATGGAGTGTGACTTCTGAGGACAAATTATCAAAGACATTGTGGCTTCTGTCCTGCTCTCTTAGATCAGTCATTCTCAGGGAAGCCAACTGCCATATTATAACAATCCCCAAGTAGCCCCATAGAGAAGGCCATGTGGTGAGGGACTGAGGACTCATACCAACAGCCATACAAGTAAGTCATCTTGGAAATTGGTCTCCCAGCCCCAGTGGAGCCTTTAGATGGCTGTAGACCCAACCATCATTTTGACTGAAACCTCATGAGGGACCTTGAACCAGAACTACCCAACTAAGCTGCCTCCAAATTCTCAAAATTTCGAACAATAAATGTTTGTTGCTCTTTTAAGCCATCAAGTTTTAGGGCATTTGGTTATGTAGCAATAAATACTTAATATAGTGCAGTAAAATTATACTCTGACAGCACCTCCAAGGACAGAAACTCTGCTGTTGACCCCAGGAGATGGTCAACCCTACATCCCAAAAGTATATTCCAGGGGATTAAGGAATCATGCCTTAATAACCTGTCAAAGTGCTAGAAGAAAATACGAAACAATATTTTTACACTTTTGGGGTGAGGAAAACCTTCCTAGGCAAGATTTGAAATCCAGAAGTCATGAAAAAGATTGACAGATTTGACCATGTAAAAGTAAGACTCTGTGTATTAAAAAATGACATCATGAGCAATGTTTAAGATAACTGGCAGACTGGAAGCAAATGTGTAGAAATCTACGCATAGTCTTATTGGGTTCCCTTGTATGTGATGGATTCCTTTTCTCTTCCTGCTTTCAAGATTCTCTCTTTCTCTTTGACATCTAACATTCTGATTAGTAAGTGTCTTGGAGTATATCTATTTGGATCTATTCTGTTTGGGGTATGCTGCACTTCTTGGATCTGAAATTTTAAGTCTTTCATAAGAGTTGGGAAATTTTCAGTGATAATTTCCTCCATTAGTTTTTCTCCTCCTTTTCCCTTCTCTTCTCCTTCTCGGACACCCACGACACATATAGTCATGTGCTTCATATTGTCATTCAATTCCCTGAGTCCCTGCTCACATTTTCCATTCTTTTCCCTATATTTTCTTTTGCTTGTCATATTTCAGCTGTTCCACCCTCCAGTTCACTAATACTATCTTCTGCTTCTTGAAACCTGACATTGTAGGTTTCTTTTTTTTCACCTCTTCTACTGTGCCTTTCATTCCTATAAGTTCCATGATTTGTTTTTTCAAACTTTTGATTTCTTCTTTTTGTTCATTCCTTGCCTTCTTTATATCCTCATGATTTTTCATGAGGTTTTCCATGTCTGTTCAAACATTCTGAATTAATTGTTTCAACTCCTGTATCTCATTTGAATTGTTGGTTTGTCCCTTTGACTGGGCAAGGAATGATTCATTATTTTTTGCTGCTGTCTAGGCATTTAATTAGTTTATTCTGGAGATTGATTTCACTTTTTTTTAACCTAGGATTTTCTTACTGGCTGACTTTGTTGTCTATCTGTTCTTTGACATTCAGTTCAACTTATTCTGGACCTCTAGCTTAGGTTTTGCTTAACAGATCAGAGTTTTTCAGTTCTTGTTTTCTTGTTTCTTGCCCTGCCTGTATGGTGCCTTTTTTTCCCCCTTAGGAGGGTCTACTTGGGTATTATAAACCCCAGCCAGATTTTCCCAGACCAAATTGGCCTTCTCTCAGGAGAATCAGTTTTCCCTGAGGGTGAGACCCAGCAGATTGAAAGGCTTTCCTATGAAGCCTCTGGGCTCTCTGTTTTTCTTGTCCTGACCAGTATGTGGCACTTGTCTGCCTGCAGGTCCCACCAGCATAAGGTGATGCGGTACCTTTAACTTCAGCAGACTCTTCCTGCTGGGGGCGTGGTGGAGACAGAGGAGAGGTTATAGGCTGTCTTTAATTGCTTCACTTTTCCAGACCCTGGGGTCTGAATTCCTTGAGGGAGAGAATCCACCTGAGCTGGGCCCCACCCCTCTCCTGGCTAACGCACAGGCTCCAGACAAACACTCAAACAAGCTTAATTCTGCCTATGCCTGGGGCAGTTGGAGCCTGAGAAGCCTTGCAGCTGTATCCAAAGAGTAGTCAGGCCATAGAAAAACAGCCACAAAAAAAGAAAGAGAAAAATCCTTTTCAGAGCAGGACCCCCTGTTCCTCAGGTTTGCCAATCAAGAGCTTAAGTTGGTATGTTGCTTTGTGTATCTTCAGGTCCTATGTACCCCCTTCTTTCCTTCAGGACCCAGACCCTTTCAAGTATTACATGCTATCTGATCCAAAAAACCTCTGTTTCTTTTTTTCTTTTTTCTTTTTCCGTCAGCCCTGCCCCCTCTGCACCAGGGCAAAAACCAGCAACCTCCACTTCGACTCGAGGTTCAGCTGACTGGGGGCCTGTTTTTAGTAGTCAGAATTTGTTAATTAATTCCACAATTGGAGCTTGGTTGGCTCAGCCCCTGCTTCTGGTAAAGCCTCTTTCCTATCGTCTGGGAAACAGCCTTTGAGGGAGGGGCACTAGCCACTGCCGCTTGCGGAACTCAGGTTCTGGGTGGGATTGTGGCTGGTCCAGCTGATCCAGACAGGTATATGCTGTGTCCGGTCACGGACGTGGCCCCAGCAGTTGTTCTGTACTGTTTCTGGCTATTTACTAGTTACTCTGGAGGGCAAATTAAATCCTTCACCTCACTAAGCCACCATCTTGGCCCCTCCTGAGCACAAATGTGTACAGAAGAAGGTGAAGGCAAACACTGCAATGTCACATGGAAGGGATAGAAGAAACAAGTTTTATGGGGAAATATTTCAAATAAATGCTCAGATCAATGAGGCACATAGACCCCTTTCTCTCATTAGCCCACAGGGAGGGGAGCAGGGACTGTGGATCCTGGATGAACTGAGGGAGAGTGGGCTCCCACCCCTTCTATGCCTTCCCCAACTTGTACTCTACCTTTTAATTGTGTAAGCATGGTGGTTTTGCATACAGAAAATAAATTATTGAAACCTGGGGGCAAGCATACTGAAGGAAGGGGAGCCTTCTGCCCATTGCAAAGTTGGTTAAGTCAACACCACTACCTCTAGGGGAAAGGTAGAAGTCCCCAGTCCCAGTAGGCACCATGAAGAGTGTACCCAGAGTTATCATTGAACCATTCTGCTTGTTACTTCACAAAATGTTTGCAACATACATAACAGACAAATTGTCAACATCTCTAAGAAACAGAGAGTTTTTGTAAAACAATTAGAAAAATATTGCCCAATAAAAAAAAACAAGCTAAAAGAACACAAATCACAGATTAAGACGTACAAAAGGTTCACAAACATATGAAAAAGATGTTTCATTTCACCAATGATAAGGGCAATGCAAAATTAACACCCAAATGAAATACCATTTTTTAACATTAAATATGGCAGTTGGCAATAACCAGTGTTGGTGGAAGAGTACATGGGTTCAGCATTTCTTGAAAAATGTTTTGGTGATCTTTCTCAGAATTGTAAGTGCATAAATCCTCTGTAAATAAGACCCCCTTACAGAAATACACCAAAGCTCAGGGAGAACTTAACACATTTATTAAAAACATTTACTGCACACTGTTTTAGGTGCTAGGGGCTGTTCCAGGTGTATGGGCACCATTCCTGCTGGGGATGCAGCAGTGAAAAAACAATAAGTCTGCTTCTATCCCAATGGAAGATACAACTTCAAACCTGTGGGTCAGTGAAAGACCATTACATTGACCAAGGATGCTACCAGTACAAAGACTGACAATATCAAGTGTTGATGAGAACATGGAGCATCCAGAACTCTCATACTTTGCTGGTGGTCACATAAAACAATTTTTTTTTGTTTCTTATAAAGTGAAATATACATTTATCATATAACCCAGTAATAGCATTCTTAGATATTTACCTGGGAGAAATGAAATAATATGTCCAAAAAGTCTTGTAGTACACACATGCTCATAGAAGGTTTCTTCATAATACCCCCACAATGTAAACAATTCAAATATCCATGCATGGAGAATGAAGAAACAAATTGTAATATAGCCATAGAGTAGAATACAACTCAGCAATCAAAAGAAATTAATTACTGATACATACCACACAGATGAACCCCCAAAAATATGCTGAACAAAATATTATGCACTCACAGAACAGTATATCTTGTATTATCCTATCTATATGGAATACCAGAGAAGACCAAAATTGATCTAGAGTAACAGAGCAAATCAGCACTTGCCTAGAGCTAAGGGTGGAAAGATGGGATTGACTACAAAGGAGTCACAATGAAAAACGAGCAAGGAAAATGTTCTATGTTTTGCTTCTGGTGGTGGTTACATGGGAGTATGCATTTGTTAAAACTCAGCAAACTGTACATGTAAACTGGGTACCTTTTATTGTATATAAATTGTGCATCAATAAAGTTCATTAAAGGAAAATGAGCGGGTGGGTGTGCCAATTCGAAGCTGTTATGTACCCCAGAAAAGGCCATGCTCTTTTAATCCATTCCTGTGAGTGCAGACCTGTTGCAGGTGAGACCTTTTGGTTATGTTACTTCAGTTGAGATGTGACCCACCCCATTCATGGTGGGTCTTAATCCTTTTACTGAGTCTTTTATGAGAAAATAAAAGACAGAAAAAGCCCAAAAGCCCTTGGAGAAAAGCCCCAGAGAAGCAAAAAGAGCACCCACAGAAGCTCAGACAGGAAGCCATGAAGCCAGAAGCTGAAACCAATGAAACCTAGGAGCAAAGTACCAGAAAACACTAGCCATGTGCCTTTCCATGTGACAGAGCTATTTCAGATGTTGGTGACCTGTCTTCAGAATCCAGGTATCACCTTGTTGATACCTAAATTTGGACATTTCATGGCCTTAGAACTGTAAATTTGAAAGTTAATAAATCCCCATTGTAAAAGCCAACCCATATTTGGTATATTGCATTCTGGAAGCTTTAGCAAACCCAAACAGATTTTGGTATTGAGAAGTGGTGTGCTGCTGAGTTTGCAAATACTGTTAATGCTGGAACATCTTTATAAATGGATAAAGGGGAAGATTCTGGGAGAATTGTGAGATGCTTGACCAAAAAAAAGGCCTAGATTTCTTTGAAGAGACTGTTGGTAGAAATATGGACATTAAAGGTGGTTCTGATGAGGCCTTAGACAAAAATGATGAATGTGCCATTGCAAACTAGAGGAAAGACGAACCTTGTTTTAAAGTGGTAGAGAATTTGGCAAAATTGATTCTGGTATCGGATGGAAGGCAGAACTTGAAAGTGACAAGATTGGATATTTAACTGAAGCAATTTCCAAACTAAATATGGAAATGCAGCCTGGCTTCTCCTTGCAGCTTATAGTAAAATGCAAGAAGAAAGGGATAAGCTGAGAATTGAACTCTTAGATACAAAGAAACCAGAAATGGATGATTTGGAAAATTCTGATCTTCCAGAAAATGAGTCCCAAGAGAATAGTGTTCCATACGAGGTTTTAACTGATTATGGAATCAGCCAGATATTTCAATGTAAGTCAGGATTGGAAATGCAATTATCTAGAAAATATTTGTGGAAAGTCCTATTGTCTGATGGTTGTGAGCCCTGTGTGCCACATGCAAAAAAGGTGAGTTTGTTGTGAGATCTGTATGAAAGGAACCACTGACAACTCAGACTAAAAGGGGCAGATTGAACGGAAAAATTACTTCAAAGGCAGAGCCATGAAAGCCAAAGTCTGGAGCCAAAACACCTTGGGCCCAAAGAGTGGATCACTGTGGAAGTGTTGAATTTTCCCTGAATTTTTGTAGAGGGCAGGCTTTCTTCCCATTGCTCAGGAAGAGTGTTACCACCCCAGAGCTCTCAGATCCCTGGGGAATTGAGGGGAGCTTGACCACCCCATTGTTCAGAAAGAGTGCTGCTACTGGAGGCTTCAAGGAGGGTGGAATACATTCTCCAGGGAATGAAGAGAGTCTGGCCACCTCATTGTTCTAAGGGGGTGCAGCCTGTGCCCCAGAGATTGGGGAGAGTCTGGCTGCCCACTCCCCCACACTTGAGGAGGGGACTGAAAGGCTGGCTGTCTCCCCAGTGTTTGGAGATGTTGAAGTCCTCACTCCAACATTTGGAGAGAGCAAGGTTGTTGTGCAAGCCCTTGGAAAAGGTAGGGCTGCTGCTCTTTCAAGCCCTGAGTATAAAACATCTTTCTATAGATGACTTTCAGATCTGGAAATCTGATGAAGTATGCCCTGGAGGTTTTTGAACCTGTTTGGGTCTGCTGACCCTTGTTTTCCTTCCAATTTCTCCCTAGGGAAATGGGAACCTTCACTCTATGAATGTCCCTTCTTTGTATAATGGAAGCAGATAATTTATTCTAAATTTCATAGGTTCACAGCCAGAGGGGAATGTTGTCTCAGGACAGACCACACCTATAACTGATTTTAATGAGACTTTGTATTTAATACTGTTATTGAAATGATTTAAGCCTTTTGTGATATTGTGATGGAATTAATGTATTTTGCATATGGAAAGAACATGTCTTTTGGGGGTTCAAGTATGGACTGTGTTAGTTTGGAGCTGTTATTTACCCCAGAAAAGGCCATGTTCTTTTAATCCATTTCTGTGGATGCAGACTTGTTGTAGATGGAACCTTTTGGTTAGGTTACTTCAATTGAGATGTGACCCACCCCATTCAAGGTGGGTCTTAATTATTTTACTGGAGTTCTTTGTGAGAGAACAAAAGACAGAAAAATCCCAGAAGCTCATGGAGGAAAACCCTAGAGAAGCTAAAAGAGCACCCACAGAAGCTCAGAGATGAAGCTGCTGAAGCAAGAAGCTGAAACCAATGAAACGTGGGAGCAAAGGACCAGCTGACGCTGGCCATGTGCCTTCCCATGTGACAGAGGTATTCCAGATGCCAGCAGCTTGTCTTCAGAGTCTAGCTATCACCCTGTTGATACCTAAATTTGGACATTTTCATGGCCTTAGAACTTTAAATTTGTAAGTTACTCAATCCTCACTGTAAAATCCAATACATATCTGGTATATTGCATTCTGGCAGCTTTAGCAAACTGAAAGAGTGGGGTTTTATTATATATGGCACAATTCTACCCATGAAACCTTCTAGAGACAACAGCATTGCTTCTTCCCCCAGGACCTGCAAAGAAGACATTATTGCTGTACGAGAATGTGAGAAAGACACTGGGCTCCGCAGTCACACAGATAAGGTCTGCAACAGGACACCTGTCAGGAAATGTTCTCTCTGTCTCAGGAAGTGCAATGATAGTGTTTTGATCAGAGACAGCAGATGTGAAATGAAATGGTACCACCCAGTGTTGTTAGGGACTCAATTGCCTTAAAGCTGAACCCAAGACTTTAAAAATTATACCTGAGCATGTCTCATCTTATGGCACATGTGTCTAGCCAATTTTGCTATTGTTTTGGCTACTTATTATTATATATTGTCCCCAAACCTAGTGGCTTAGTAGAACCATTTATTATTATCTTTCATAGTTCTGTGACTGGGCTCAGCTTGGAGGTTTGCACTCTGAGTCTCTCATGCGGTTGCAGTTAGGTGTCAGCTCAGGTTGGAGTCATCTGCAAGCTAAACTGAGCTGGACACCCAAGATGATGCATTCACATGGCTAACAGTTGATGGTGGCTTCTGAATAGGAACTGAACTGAGGTTGTTGACTGGAGAGCCTTATGCATAGCTTCTCCCTATAGATTGGGCTTCTCACAGCATTGTGGCTGGGTTTCAAGAGAGTGTGTCTCAAGAGCGAGTGTTCTAATGGGCCTAGGTGGAAGTTGCAAGGCATTTTGTGATTGCACCCTGGAAATCAAGCAGTATCACTTCCACCTCATTCTATCAGTCAGAGAAGTCACAGGGCCCACTCAGATTCAAAGGTTTGGAGAAATAGACCTCTCTTCTTGATGGGAGAATGGCAAGTCACATTGCAGAAAGGTGTGTGAGGGTCATTGTAGTCATCTTTGGAAAATATAATCCATCCCAACTATATTATTTTATTAAACCTTTTATTTTCTTGCTTTCTAATGTAGAATTTTAAGTTGGGCTCCAGCAATTTTGACTAAGGACTAAAGTTTGGAAAATACAGGATTACCTTGGTGACCAGCTGTGCTGGTTTGAAACTGTTGTGTACCCCAGAAAAGCCATGTTCTTTAATCCTGATTTAATATTGTTGGGTGGGGTCTTTTGATTAAGTTGTTTCCATGGATATGTGACCCACCCAATTATAGGTGAGACATTTTGATTAGATGGTTTCCATAAAGATGTGTCTCCAACCTTTCAAAGTGGGGTTGCTTACTGGAGTCCTTTAAGAGGGAACCATTTTGGAAAAAGCTTCAGAGCACACACAGTCAGAGACCTTTGGAGATGCAGAAGGAAACATCCCTGGGGAAGCTGTTTTGAAAGGAGAAGCTGAAAGAGAAAGCTATCAGATGTTACTATGTGTCTTTCCAGCTGACAAAGAAACCCCAAATATCACTGGCCCTTTCTTGGAGTTAAGGTCTCTTTTTTGGATGCCTTAGTTTAACTGTACACTTGCAACTTAATAAATTCCCTTTCTAAAAGCCATTTTATTTCTGGTATATTGCATTCCAGCAGCATTTAACAACTAATACACCAGCCCAGTGATATACTAGGCCTTGTTATATAAATGCCAGCAGTATTATGCATTATAGAAGTTAGTGTCTTCAAATAACTGTTTCCTTTTCCTCTGCAGCCCTTAGAGTAAATAGTGGTATCTATCTTACTCTAGGACACCTCTCTGCTATAAGCCTTCACCTTTCCTTCAAGATCAACCTAGTATATGGTATGTATGAGTTTTTTCTTTTTTCTTTTTTTTCTGGAGTGATGCAAATGTTAAAAAATTATCATTTTCTAGTGATAAATGTTTAAAATTATCATTCAAAAGGCCTATACAAAGAAAACTACAAGAAATTGCTAAAAGAAATCACAGGAGACCTAAATAAATGGAAGGACATACTGTGTTCATGGATTGGAAGACTAAATATAGTTAAGAAGTCAGTTCTACCTAAATTGACCTATAAATTCAATGCAATACCAATTAAAATCCAAAAACCTTACTTTTCAGAAATAGAAAAACCAATAACCAAATTTATCTGGAGGGGCAGGGTGCCCCAAATAGCTAAAAATATCCTAAGAAAGAAAAATGAAGTCGGTGGTCTCACACTACCTGACTTTAAGGTGTATTATGAAGCTACAGTGGTCAAAAGAGAATGGTACTGGCATAAAGATAGATATACTGACCAATGGAATGTAATAGAGTGTTCGGATATAGACCTTCTCATCTATGGACAATTGATCTTTGATAAGGCAGTCAAGCTAACTCACCTGGGACAAAACAGTCTCCTCAATAAATGGTGCCTAGAGAACTGGATATCCACATGCAAAAGAATGAAAGAGGACCCATATCTCACACCCTATACAAAAATTAACTCAAAATGGATCAAAGACCTAAACATTAGATCTAAGACCATAAAACGGTGAGAAGAAAATGTAGGGAAATATCTTATAAATCTTATACTAGGAGGTGGTTTCCTAGATCTTATACCCAAAGCAAGAGCATTGAAGAAAGAAAGAAATGGGAACTTCTCAAAATTAAACACTTTTGTGCATCAAAGAACTTTGTCAAGAAAGTTAAAAGACAGCCTACACAATGGGAGACAGTATTTGGAAACGATTTATCAGATAAAGGTCTAGTATCCAGAATTTATAAAGAGATTGTTCAACTCAACAACAAAAAGACAAACAACTCAATTACAAAATGGGCAAAAAACATGAACAGACACGTCTCAGAAGAGGAAATACAAATGGTTAAAAGGCACATGAAAAGATGCTCAACTTCCCTGGCTGTTAGGGAAATGCAAATCAAAACCACAATGAGATATCATCTCACACTCACCAGAATGGCCGTTATCAATAAAACAGAAAGCAAGAAGTGCTGGAGAGGATGTGGAGAAAGAGGTACACTTATCCACTGCTGGTGGGAATGCAAAATGGTACAAGCGCTGTGGAAGGCAGTTTGGCGGTTCCCCAGGAAGCTAAGCATAGAATTGCCATATGATCCAGCAATACCATTGCTAGGCATATATTCAGAGGACACGAGGGCAAGAACACAAACAGACATTTGCACACCAATGTTTGTAGGAGCATTATTTACAATTGCCAAGAGATGGAAACAGCCCAAATGTCCATCAAAGATGAGTGGCTAAACAAGCTTTGGTATACACATACGATGGAATATTATGCAGCTGTAAGACAGAATAAAGTCATGAAGCATATAACAACATGGATGGACCTTGAAGACATTATGCTGAGTGAAATTAGCCAGAAACAAAAAGACAAATATTGTATGGTCTCACTGATATGAACTAACATTAATGAATGTACTTTTGAGAATTTCAGTTAAAAACAGAGACTATCAGGAGATAGAAATAGGGTAGATTTTGGGTAATTGGAGCTGAAGGGATACAGATTGTGCAACAGGACTGATTGTAAAAATTCAGAAATGGATAGCACAATACTACCTAATTGTAGCACAATAATGTTAGTACACTGAATGAAGTTGAATGTGAGAATGATAGAGGGAGGAGGGCTGGGGGCACAAATGAAATCAAAAGGAAAGATAGACGATAAAGACTGAGATGGTATAATCTAGAAATGCCTACAGTGTATAATGATAGTGACTAAATGTACAAATTAAAAAAATGTTTTTGCATGAGGAAGAACAAAGGAATGTCAATATTGCAGGGCGTTGAAATACATGGTAATTCATATTTAAAACTTTTACATATGTGTGAGACTAAAGCAAAAATGTGTATGTGGTACAAAATTTATATTTTGACTAGTGCATTTCTTAATATAACTTATATGGACAGTTTAAATGAACACCATAAGTGCATGGAACCTTGAATAGGGCATGAGATTATTTAGGTTTGTCCAGAGGGATGCCCCAATAAATCCCAGAGTAATTTGAACGAGTGAATAAAGAAGTATTTGCAAAGTCCCCTTGGGGGAATGGAGAGAAAGGGGGAAAATTCAACTTCCCCATGTGGAGAATTTCTTATATTCTCGCAAGAAGTGAGTACAACCAAATCAATAGGCTGAGCCCTCAATCTTGGGGTTTGTTCATATGAAACTTATCCCTGCAAAGGATAGACTAAGTCTACTTAAAATTAGGCCTAAGCTGAGCCCCCAATCTTGGGGTTTGTTCATATGAAACTTAACCCCACAAAGGATAGGTCAAGCCTACTTATAATTAGGCCTAAGAGTCACCCCCAAGGGAACCTCTTTGGTTGCTCAGATGTGGCCTCTCTCTCCAGCCAACACAGCAAGCAAACTCACCACGCTCCCCCTGTCTACATGGGACATGACTCCTAGGGGTGTGGACCTTCCTGGCAATGTGGGACAGAAATGCTGGAATGAACTGAGACTCAGCATCAGGGGATTAAGAAAACCTACTTGACCAAAAGGAGGAAGAGTGAAATGAGACAAAATAAAGTGTCAATGGCTGAAATTTCCAAACAGAGTGGAGAGGTTATCCTGGAGGTTATTCTTACGCATTAAATAAATATCACCTTGTTAGTCAAGATGTAGTGGAGAAGCTGGAGGGAACTGCCTGAAAATGTGGAGCTGTGTTCCAGTAGCCATGTGTCTTGAAGATGATTGTATAATGCTAGAGCTTTTGCAATGTGACCGTGTGATTGTGAAAATCTTGTGTCTGATGCTCCTTTTATCTACCTTATCAACAGACGAGTAAAACATATAGAATAAAGATGAATAATAGGAGGAACAAATGTTACAATAAATTTAGAGTGAAATGCTGGTGATCAGTGAGGGGGGGGCATGGCATATATGAATTTTTTTCTGTTTTCTTTTTATTTCGTTTTCTGAATGGTTGCAAACGTTCCAAGAAATGATCATGATGATGAATATGCAACTATGTGATGAGATTGTGAATTAATGATTATATATGTAGAACAGAATGATCAAAAGTTACGAGTGTTTGCGTTTGTTTGGTGTTTTTTTGGTATCTTTTTTAAAAATTAAAAAATTAATTTAAAAAAAATTAGGCCTAAGAGTCACCCCCAGAGAACCTCTTTCATTGCTCAGATGTTGCCTATTTCTTTCTCAACCAACACAGCAAGCAAACTCACTGCCCTCCTCCTCTCTACATAAGACATGACTCCCAGGGATATGAAACCTCCCTGGCAATGTGGGACAGAAATCCTAGAATGAGCTGGGACTTAGCATCAAGAGATTGAGAAAACCTTCTCAACCAAAAGGGGGAAGAGAGAAATGAGACAAAATAAAGTGTCAGTGGCTGAGAGATTTCAAACAGAGTCAAGAGGTTATCCTGGAGGTTATTCTTACACATTTTATAAATATCCCCTTTATAGTCTAAGGTGTATTAAAGGGCTAGAGGGAACTGCCTGAAACTGTAGAGCTGTGTTCCAGTAGCCATGTTTCTTTAAGATAATTGTATAATGACATAACTTTTACAATGTGACTATGTGATTGTGAAAGCCTAGTGTCTGAAGCTTCTTTTATCTACAGTATGGACAGATGAGTAAAAAATATGGATTAAAAATAAATAAATAATGGGGGAACAAATATTAAAATAAATAGAGTAGATTGAAGTGCTAGTGAACAATGAAAGGGAGTGGTAAGGGGTATAGAAAAAGATAGGGGGAACAAAGGTTAAAATCTGTTGAGTAGATAGAGATAGTAGTGGTCAATGAGAGGGAGGGGTAAGGGGTGCAGTATGTATGAATTTTTTCTTTTTTCTTTTTATTTCATCTTCTGGAGTGATGCAGATGTTCTAAAAAATGATCATGGTGATGAATATACTACTATGTGATGATATTGTGAGCTGTTGAGTGTACACCGTGCATGGAATGTTTGTATATTAAGAATGCTCATGTTTGTATGTTGTTTTGGTATAACAATAAAAAAATGATCATTGTGATGAATACACAATGATGTGACGATATTGTGAGCCATTTATTGTACAGCATGTATGGAATGTTTGCATGTTAAGAATGTTTGTATGTTTGTATGTCAAGTTTTTTCAATTAAAAAAAAAAGATCAACTTAGTTCAAAATATATTTATCTGGTCCACATCTGACTCTACAGTCTCAGCTCCCAGTATTTCAATCTCCGCTCACTTTGGTTCTGGCATTTACAGTGCCTAATAGAGCTGAGCTACAATGCCTCATTTCACCAATAGGTGGTAATGTAACATCTGACTTGGTCCTGTATTTTAGGAAGAGGGAATGTAGAATAAGGCTGAGGAAAAAGCAGGGGCAGTATCTAGCATAGTCCTGGGTCCTAGCCTGAAATGTTCTAGTCTGTAATCTTAATTTCTCTAAACTTCTTTTATCAGGTTTTGAAGTTTGGTAAGACTGGCTTCCTCTCAAACAAAGTACATGCACGACAGCTGAACTGAGAAGTCTTGAGAATATAAGATTTCATTCAATATGCCAACTCCTTTAGGAGCCAGTTAATAAACCATAAAGGACAAGCCACTCTGTCGAGGGCACCCTCTCAGGCCCTCAGAGTAGGTCATGATAAGGAATAAATCAAGTTCCTACGTTCGAGGTACCTCCAGGGTAATTTAGGACGCAAGTCCCACAGTGTGTAATCAACTTAAATATGGCAACTGCAGGACTCAGATATGAGGAGCAATGAGGGGGGAGGACAGAGTGAGAGAACCAAAGGAAACTGGCCATCAATGCCCACAGAATACAATTGGGCAAAATGTCAGTGGGAAATGGCAGAGTGGGGTTGGGGGGAAGCAGTGAAAAGAGTGTTCTGGGGAAAGACAGTCTTGACTCGAATGGAGGGTGTGGACCCTACTTTTGAATTGTAAGATGTTAGCTTCAAAAGGAGCCTGAGACACCTTCGAACCCAAAACTAATGACCAGTAGGGTGACTTAGTTGGAGGCATGAGCAGGCTAGGACTTCCAGATCGGGGTTCTCTCCGAGCATTGCGTGAGGCTGATGTAACACAGGCAAAGAAAACAGTCACTAGTCAGAATTTCCAGGAGGTAATAACCTCTCTTCTTTTTTTTTTGTCAAGTCCAACTCAGTTTGCCAACTCCCTGAGTAAACTTGGGAAAGTAGCTTCCCCTCTCGGAACCTCATGTCCTCATCCAATCAAGGGCTTGCTGTATGCCATGGGCCATTCTGGGGGCTTGTACTAGTTTCCAAGGGCTGCCATCACAAATGATAACAAACTGGATGACTCTAAACAACAGATATGTCTTTTCTCACAGTACTGGGGGATAGAAGTCCAAAATCAAGGTGTGGGCAAGGCTGGGCTCTCTCTGAAGGCTAGGGATTGGGGGTTGGGGTCCTTCTTTTCCTCTTCTACCCCCTGGTGGCCCCAGGTACTTCTTAGTTGGCAACACCATACCCCCAATCTCTGCCTTTGTCTTCACGTAGCCCTCTTCTCTGTGTGTGTGTGTCTGTGTCCAAATTTCCCTCCTCTTCTAGGGACACCAGTCATTGGATGAGAGACCACCCTAATCCAGTAGGACCTCATTTTAACTTGACTAATTACATCTGCAAGGACCCACTTGCCAAATCAGGTCACAGTCACAAGTTCCAGGTGGACAGAAATTTGTGGTGGGTATGCTATTCAACCCAGTACAGTGCTTTATATATGTTAATTCATCCCATCCTCGTTGCAATGCTATGAGGTAAGCACAATTACTCCCATCCCCATTTTATGGATGTCTAGTGCTGACATGTTGAGGGTTCTATCCACTTGCTTCTTCTGAGATTGGTCAGGGAGAACCTAGAGTTACGTTCTCTTAGGGACCAAATGGCAAGAGTGACAACGTATCAAAAAACCCACTCACAGCCTGCTCTCATACTGAAATTTCAAGGGAAATGTCTTCATTCATTAAAAAAAAAAAAAACCTCCCTAAATGGTCATGTATCCTTCTGCTTTTTGGCGAATTCTACAGCTCTTCATATCGCAGATGAAGCCAGCGGTGACCATCAACATCCCAACAAAAGAGGAAAATGTGGAGGGCGATGGCAGAATATGCTTTTCTCGATGGGTTCACCTCTGTTGCCGTTTCCCTCCGTGGCTGTATTTTTGCATCAAGGGTCTACCCTTCCCAATGTGATTTTTGGAACTGCAGCAGAAAGCAAAATAGACACGAATGGTCGGCAGAGGGCCCGCACTCTCTATTCCCTGGATGCAAAGTAAAATTAGCTAGCTGGTGGCCAGGGCTGGGAGATTTATTTTGGTCTGAAGTCAACCCACAGATTAACAATGTTGGCAAGAACTCTACAGGAGGGGAAAAGATTTTTGACAAGGCCGCTATGCTTGCAGATACATCATTCCCCTCTGCGTAGTGGCCAGGGTTAAAGAGAATGACAGGAGTCAGGAGCAGGCCACGTTGCCTCCTTCCCTGGAACCGTTGTTTCCTTTCCTCGTGCATGATGTAAACTCACACCCTCTGGGAGTAGTTAACGCCATACTTCCCCGGACAGAGGGAACACGGGCAAGAAAACATGCTCCAGATCTGGTAGATAAGGGGCTTGCTCATCTCCTCCCCTCCTCCCCTTTTTTCCTCCAAGGCCTACATTCCATTCCAAGGGTAATTCCCAGGCAATGCTATTTCTGGATTCTCAAGGACTAACCGAGGGTAGTGGGGGGAAAAATTATCCAAACTTGGAAATAGGCGAAAAGAGATAACTGGATGTTCTTTCAGTGTAGCACTGAGCTGCACCTTTGATTGATTTCTTATTGACTGGACAATTTTATAACCTTGAAGGGGCAAAGGTCAGCTTTTAATTTTTTTTCTGTGTGGGGGGGAGGGCAAGAAGTGTCTGGTAGAGATACAAGTAATTTCTAACCCGACTCATCCTGACATTCTCATATTCAATTGCCTATACATATCCAGCTCCTCACATTGTCATTGGAACCGGTTTTCACATCTTACAGGTTCCCTCATTAGTGAGTTAAATAAAATCCTGAATGTGTTCATTTTACATTGGCCTGAGAGTCAAGTTTTTTTAACCTTTTGAAAATTCTACCTTAACAAAGGAATGCTTTTGTGTGTGGACATGACTTCCCCTTTCCCCCACTCTGGCCACACTCCATACTCCTTGGGGAATCTCCAGGCACAGCACCGTGCCCCTGGACCATTTCCATCCTCTACCGCAGCAAACCGAGCCTTCCAGGAGCAGTCACCAGTAAAGAAAAGTATCCAGGACACACAATTGTCCTGAGCCCTCCCCTCTCTTCTCAGGACCTTGAGAAGTAGATCACCAGTTCTAGGAGGAAGTTTTTTCATCCTCCAAATGGCAATAATCAGTTCCACGTTGCATATTTTGCATATTTCACAGAGGTTTTCTGAAGTGCTCCTTTATTTTAATGTGCATACAAATCACCTGGGGCTCTTCTTAAAATGCAAATTCCAATTTAGCCGGTTTGGGTGGAGCCTGAGAGGCTGCCTTTCTAACAAGCTCCCTACTGATGCTTGCCACTGCCGTCCGGTCCGCAGACCCCACTTTGAGAGGCAGACCTATAATACCGATGTGAGAGCCTGCCCTTTGAAAATTACAGAGTACAACGTACAATCTTGAACTCCACTCCCACAAAGCGTGGACCACAGGTACAAATAAATAACAGTAACTGCCATTTCCTAATCATGCCCGGCAGGGTACACACCGGCCCTCACTTAGTCCTTACCAAGAGCCCACGAGGGAAGGTTCTGCCATTATCTGGATTTTGCTGAAAAGGAAACCAAGGGCCAGAGTGGTGGAGTAAGTTGGGCAGCAACAGTCAAATGGCAGCACTGACTTGTGGAGCCAGGTTTAGCTGAGCTCTAACCACAATGCCACACAGCTACCTTCCTCTGCCACAACTTTACAGGATTGGGCTCTTTCGCCAAATCTGCAGGGGTATATTAAAAGGAAGAAGAGAGAACTTTCCTCCTTATCATTCTATCTATATAACCCTGTTAATTCCCCCTAGCACCACCCCACTACTGCCGGAAGGTAGGGACTGCCTAATAGTTCCAGAGTAGAGCCTACTACTCTCATAATTTGGTTTTTAGCTCTGAAAGGGAATGGGGGTGTATACATTACTGAGATACAAATTCAGATGGTCTCTGACAGGACTTTTGGTCTGTGAAGATAACTCTCCCTAATTTGTTGTTTCTTTTTTTAATGCACTGGGGGTTGGGAAGGACAAGGCAGGGGGCAGAAAAGATAGGGAGACGGGAGGGGTGTGAGTGGCCATTAGAGTCAGTTTCAGTTGACAGGGTGTGTGCTCCCAGGGACCCAGGGACTGGGTGCTCCTTTGCCAAATGTAAATATCAAACCAATGAATGCTAATGTACCGTGAAAAAGTGCTGATTTGGGAGAAAGTTCCAATCATTTATTAGAGAGCTTGTCGCAGGAAGCTTAGGTGTTCTGGCTGCCAGGGGAGCTGGGAAAGGAATTAAGAGGATGGAATTCGCAGCTCCCTACTGGGTCCTGGTACTGCTGGAGCCACCCTGCCCCACCCATTCCTGTAAGAAGGAACCAGTAAAGAAGGACATCGCAGGATGGGGTGCAGGGCAGTTGTGGCAGGCCATGGGGTGGGGATAGAGCAATAAAGGAAACAAAAAGAAACAGAAAAGGAGGTTCAAGTTCCTGAACATCAGGCACCAGAAAAGAGAGACAGCAGACTACCCTGCTGTCTGGATGACTGTGAACTTGACATTTGCCTCGATGGACCCTTTTTCCAAGATCATTGTCACCCTGATGGGTTTCCTGAACAGTGCCCCAGCCACATCAACTGCCTTCTCAGATCTGTTTCAGGTTGGCTCTGATCCCTCTGTCCCTATGCCCTGCCCCTGCCATCTCCCCCCACTTCCATATCCACTCCACCCCACAATTCTAAAACACTTGTCATTATTCCCCACCCAAAACCTGCCTCACCTACCCACCTCATGGAGGCTGGGGAGGAACTCTAGAAATATTTATGAACTTGATGCAATATAAGTAGCTGTTAAAGGAGCTCTGAGACAGAGAGAGCAATGAGGTATGTGGGTATGAGTGTTACGACAACCAGGTTCCAGGCCTGGCCTGGCCACCTCCTTGACCTTGGAGAAGACACCAAACCTCTCTGAGCCTGGAGGCCTTGGTTGCTTCATCTGTAGAATGGGGGTTACAATTCCCACTAGGTTGATGAAATGAGCCAAAGACACCCGTACAAGTGTTTGGTAACCTACAAAACCAAGGGGTGGTTTAAGAGCTGTTTTTCAGCAGCATAGGTTGCCTAGGAGACAAACAGGACCGGGGCCTCACCCCAGACAAATTGCGGCCAGAGGGCCTGGATAAAAGGCCTCGGGGCCCAAACTTGGGCTGGGCCTCAGGCTTTCCAGCCCTAGGACATAGAGCACACCTCCTTACAGCTCTACTGCCTCCAAAAGTTCACAGGGAAAGCATTCATCCATCATCTCCACCTCCTCCCCTCTCTCCCTTCCTGCCCTCCCCTGAATTAGGCATCTGATTGGCTCAGATTTACTTGGGAAACATCTCTCAAGCAGGCCTCTCTCCTGCTCCCCCAGCCTCACCTGACCCTGCCCCCAATAGTCCAGCCCCGAAAACTGCCCTACACCTTCCCACCTGTGGGTCTGTGCACATGCTACTTCCAGCAACTCTGACCAGTCCTTTTTGGCCCAGCTAGAACACTGGGCCCTGGATTACCAACAACCGGGTATAAACTCCTTCCCATATACTTTCTTCCTTTCCCCAGGGCCTGCATGGCTTTCTGCCTTATAGGATGGTTGTTTGGGCTTCCACGCACATAGACTCCCTTAGAATGCACCTAGAAGCCCAAGGTTTAGGTCTCGAAGAAGAGTCTCCAGCAAAGAGTGGCAGCTGGGCCCCGAGACTGGGCAGTGTTTCTCCATATGTTTTCCTTCTCCTACAAGTTTCTCCCCCTACATATGGATCCTCTTTAAAACCTTGAGCCTGCTACCCAGATAGGCAGAGAAATCACAGGACCTTGCAGAGGAATGGAAAGGAACTCAGACAGAATACCTAAAGTTGTTGTCAGTCCTTCAGACCCTCAGAGGATACTAAGCAGGCACAAGGCTGGATTCTGAAGATATCACAGTGGCCAAGACAGACCCAGATACTGGCATCATGGAGAAGCCCTGCCCTTAGGGCACCAGGTACCATGTCATGAGGACCCTCAGGCAGCCCCATAGAGGTGCCCACGTGAAGAGAATGGAGACCCCCCAGCCAACAGCTAGCACCGACTTGCCAGCCATGTCAGGGAGCCATCTTGGAACTGGCTGTTCCAGTCCCAGTCGAGTCTTCAGAGGCTGCAGCCCCCAAACATCCCATCAATGCCATTTCTGAGTCTTTCCAGCTGAGGCCCCCAAACATGAAGGGGCACAAAAAAGCCATTCCTACTATGTCCTGGCTGAATTCCTGAACCAGAGAGACTGTGAGCATGATAAAATGATTATTTAAAATCGCTAACTCAGGGGTAATCTGTTGTACAGCGATAGTAACAGGAACAACGTACCATAAGAAAGTGGGTGGAAGGTTGGGACAGCTAGTGGGTTCTCCCCACCCCACCCCCACCCCTACATACATAGGTAGACTTTCAGCTCCCCAGCTCTGAAACCTACGAAACCCCACCTTTCCCTTATACCATTGCCATTGCCCCACCACCCCTAGCTTGCTACCAGGAGCTGAACACACAACTTTCCTTGTCTGGGTGAACCTCACCTCCTTGCATAGTCTCCTCCCACACTGAATAGGATGACTTGTATAACCCATAGGATATGGTAGAAATGAGGAAGTGAGACTTCCAAGCTTAGGTCATAAAAAATATTGCAGGTTCTGTCTGGCTCTCTTTTGAATCACTCACTCTGGGGGAAACCAGTGACCATGTCATGAGGATACTCAAGCAGCCCCGTTGGAAAGGCCAAAGGAGCTGAGCCTTCCTGCTGATGGTCAACACCATTTCACCAGCCATATGAGGGAGCCACCTTGGAAGCCGATACTAGCTCCACTCAAGCTTTCAGATGACAGACTTTTGGCCGCCCCAGCCAACATGCTGACTTTAACCTCCTGAGGGACCCCCAAGCCAGGACTTCCCAGTTAAGCCACTCCTGAATTCCTGACACTGAGAAACTGTGAATTAATAAATGTTTATTGTTTTTAAACCACTATGTTTTGGGGTCATTTGTTACTTATTCTATGTTAACCAGTGCTGAGGACCAGGTATATTTTTCTGCGCCATGTTTAAACAATCCTGAAAACAAACAAAAACAACTCAGCAGGTGGGCCACGGTGGCTCACTGGCAGAGTTCTTGCTTGCCATGCCAGGGACCCAGGTTTGATTCCCGGTGCCTGCCCATGCCAAAAAACAAAACTAAACTAAACAAAAAACAACTTAGCTACTTGTTCTAAGAAATGTTTACTCTGGGAAGATAAGACTGTGAACCAACTAAAATGGCTTGTCATTAAGACTAACAGCTTGCTCATCAAGACTGACTACAAGACCTTTACCTTGCTGTGTGTTTTAGTTTCCTTGGCTGCCAAAGCAAATACCATGCAATAGGTTAGCTTAAACAATGGGAATTTATTAGTTCATGGTCTTGAGAAGTCCAAATCAAGGCCTCAACAGATAATGTTTTCTTCCCGAAGACCGGTATTCGGGGGCTGGTTGCGGATGATCTTTGGTCCTGGGCTCCTCTGCCCCATGGCAATGCACATGGCAGCCTCTCCTGTCCTCTCTGTTCTCTTCCAGGTTCTATTGACTTTCAGCTTCGTGGTTTCCATGGCTTTCTCTCTGTATGTCTGTATTTTGTTCTGTTTATAAAGGACTCCAGTAATAAGGTTAAGACCCATCCTGATTGAGGTGGGCCACACCTTAACTGAAGTAGCCTCATCAAAAGGTCCTACTGGGGGTGCAAGGGTAGTTCAGTGGTAGAATTCTCACCTGCCATGCAGGAGACCTGGGTTCGATTCTTGGCCATGCACTGCCCAAACAAAGAAAAAAAAAAGATCCTACTCACAATAGGTTCACATCCACAGGAACGAATGAAGTTTAAGAACATGTTTTTTCTAGGGTACATACAGCTGCAAACCACCATACTTTGTTCACCCATCTGAAGTTATTTTGTCATAAATGCTCTCCAATGGTCTTATCTTGAACGATCCACCTTAAAAATTCCCCAGCCCATAAATACTTATTCTTCCTTAATTTCCCTACTTTCAAATATTACTAACATTCTGTCAAGGTGACGTTCTCCCTTACTGAAGCAAGTCTAACAAACTTAGCTTTGCTTGATTGAAAAGTTTCTCTGAAGGTCCTTTGAGCAGCAGACTGTCAGTACCACACTCTCCCCAACCCCCACCCCCAACTTGGGGCATCCACTGTTGGGTTGTATTTGATCATCTGGACCTGTGCGGTCTAACACAGTAGCCATTAGCCATTTGTGGCTATTTAAATTAATTAAAATTAAATAGGATTAACAATTCATTTCCTTAGTGTACTGGATTGAATTGTGACCCCCAGAACTCCATGTCCACCTACAACCACAGACTATTACCTTATTTGGAAATAGGGTCTTTGCAGATGGCATTAAGCGTGTCTAAATGAAATTATCCTGGGTTTTTGGGTGAATCCTAAATCCAAAGACCCATGTCTTTAATAAAGAAGAGAGGAGGCAGAGAAGAAGGCCACATAGAAACGGAGGCAGGGATTGGAGTGATGCGACTACAAGCCAGGAATGCCAAGGATTGCCGGCAACCACTAAAGCCAGGAGAAAGTCAGGAACAAATTCTCCTAGAACTTCCAGAAGGATCCAACCCCGCCAACACCTTCATTTCAGACTTCTGGCATCCCAAACTGTGGGCGAATAAATTCCTGTTGTTATAAGCCACCCGGGTTGTGATAATTTGTTGTGGCAGACCTAGAAAATTAAGACACTCTGTTGCACTAGCCACATTTCAAATGCTCAATAGCTATATGCAGCTAGTGGCTACTGCATTGGACATCTCCAACATCCCAGAAAGTTCTATTGGTCAGCGCTGCTCTAGATGAAAGGGGATCATTGGCTTCACAGAACAGTTGCTCCTGAGGACTCCCAAGTTCGCAGAAGCAGATAAATTGAGGAATGGTTGAAAACCACGGCTACACTGCTTCCCAGAGTAAAATGGACAGCTGGGCAAGCACCTCTTTGGACTGCCAGAAATCAAGCTTTAAACCCACAGGGTTCTGGCTTCGGGTTTGACAGTGGCTTGCTGACCCTCAGAACCCCCAGCCCAGTCTCCTCCTTCCTTGTCACCCCTCAGGTCAGAGACCTGGGGAGAAGCTTTTGAGAGGGAACAATGGCATCAGCTGTGGCACTCAAAGAACAAGAACTGGGCAAAAGGCAGATAATTAGAGATTCATCAAATCGTTGGACCCTTTTTTTTTTCTTTGCGAGATGGGGGGAGGGCATGCTAGGAGAATCGTGATTTCTTC
>PVIY010021818.1:29874-41891 GCA_004026745.1 Myrmecophaga tridactyla
TGGCCTGGTGTTAAGTGTCAGGGTCGATACTGAGGTAATGAACCTAGGTCTTTGTTCCTGGGAACCCAGCTGCTGAGGAGTGTGCCGTTTCCTGAGGGGCGGATGTGCTCGGTGCCCCCACCAGGTGCAGGAAGCAGGGTGGCTGCCATTAAAAAATAATAATAATTTTAGGTGGACTTTTATTTTTCTTTGCTTTTAAAAAGCAAAGGGCCTGCAAAGCATGTTAGCATATGAATTTTTTCATGTCTCAGAGAGAGCCATACTCTATACTCACAAATTACTCTTATCGAAACTTCTGGCCTAGTTACCACTTCGATTTCTGTGGCTGTGCACATTTGGGTGGGTGTGGGGGATAAGGCCAGAGAGAAAGGAGAGCCTTAGTATCCATTCTTGAAGGCTTATTAATTTTTTTTAATGATTTTGGTTTTGTTCTCTGGTTAGAATGAAACTGACCAGCTGTTACTGGTTTTGGAAACTCAGCCCTCTGCAGGCAAGGTTAATGGCTTAGAAGCATTCCAGAATGATTCATTCAAGTTCTTCTAGTCCAAAAATCTCCTCCAAAAGACACAACCTATTCAGAAATCTCTAATGCGACTTAGGTCAGAACAAGTCTGCCGGGTAGATTCCTACCAGGGCGTGTAAGAGCAATAAATCTCCTGCCAGCGGGAGAAAGGAGATCAAAAGCCCGGTCTCTCCCACTTGTTGGAATGCTTATGCAATTCATTATTTTATGTCCTTGGTTCCTTTTTTCAAATGCAGATACCCTGAGAAAGGTAACACTTTCAGTTACTAACACCTTAGTGCAAATGCATTCATCAGAAACATTTTAAGGGGCCAATGAAACTGGGTGAGGCTGCCTGTGAGTAGGGAAGAAAAAAGCATAAATGCTTGAGCCACATCCCAGAGATTCAGTTTTCTAGGGTAGAGGCCTGGCACCGATATGATTATTTTTTAAAGCTCCGTAGGCTGGGTCAATGTGCAGCCATGGGGAGAACTGCTCGGATAGAGGATCAAGGCTGAAGAATTTCAGTTTCTTCATCTGTTAAGTTGCGATAATAAACATATATATCTAGGACAGAGGTTCTCAAACTGGACCGGGCATCAGGATCACCTGGAAAGCTTGTTAAAATGCAGATTCCCTGGCCCCGCCACCAGCCCGAAAGCAAGTCATTTCCCCCACGCCCACCCCCATGCTATTTGCATTTCTAACAAGTTCCCAGGTGAGGCTGCTGGTCCTGGGGCTGTGCCTCCAGAATCACCTATATCAGGCAATTGAGCTAGTTATTATGAGCTCACAAATTTAATCCTTAAGGAGGTCTGAAACCAAAGGTAACAACCTGTTCTCTCCTAAAAAGGGCTCAAAAGGCAAATAGGGGTTGAATTTGCACAATAATATTCACATTGTTTCAGCATTTTGCGAAGGTACAGCCCGCATACAAGCCTGAGGCCTCAGACCACCAATGGAACACCTTAGAAGAATTACCACAGGGCCACAGAGAGACCACATTTTAAGCCCCTCACCCCCTCCAAAATTGCATCCTCATCTTATGTGCTAGTTAGGTTTGATGGTTAGGTTCATGTCTCAACTTGGCTAGGTTATGGTGTCTAGTTGTTTGGGTCAAACAAGCACTGGCCTGATATTACTGTAAGTGTATTTTGTAGATTTAAATAACCAGTCAGTTGATGGGATGTATGGCTGATTACATCTACAATCAACAGAGGAGATTGCTTTCAGCAATGGCAGAAGTCTCATCCAATCCTTTGAAGGCCTTAAAAGGAGAAGTGATGATTTCTGCAGTCAGAAAGGAGCATTTCCATCCCTACTTCAGACCACCCAGCTTCTCCTGGGGAATTCATGGAAACCTTCATCAAGAGTTCCCAATTTGCCACCTGCCCTACAGAATTTGGACTTGCCCATTACCCATGGTCATGTTAGCCAATTCCTATAACACATTTTGTCCTATTTACAGATATGTTGGTTCTGTTTCTCTAGAGAACCCCGAAGAGTCCTGAACTGGTCTTTTGTGGGGAGGGGGAGAGGCACTGGGCTGAGTTGGGCCAGGCCACTGCCACTACAAGCTGCTCAGCTCAGTGAGGGGGTGGACCTCCCCACCTCCTGGGGCAAAATTTACACTACTGGGTGGGGGGCAGTGGGAGGGCATTTCCTTTTTAAAATGCTTTCAGGGACTAGAGGAGGAGCTGAGGGCCTCCTAACTCAGCTGAACAGGGCTTTGAAGCAGGGAAGTTCATCTACTCCTAGTCTCTGGTCTCCTTCCAGCCCAGCCACCCTCCCTGCTCCTCTTGTCCGGGAGCCCAGCATCTTTATGTCTCCCTTCTGGGCGGGTTGCCTCGCTCTGCCCCAGACTTCCTCGACCTGCTCCCCCAAAAGGTGGCCACCTCAAACTTCCAAGGCATTATTTCCATGACAGGATGATTAGAGAACCCAATCTTCACACATTTGGGGGTGGTAGGTTGATGTCCTTTCCATGCCTCTTAGAGTTTTTCCTGGGGAACCACAAATGGTGGATTCCCTTGTACAGGGATACAATCAGTCTTGGAGGAGTCTCTAGGATAAAAACAAAAAGCAGAGTGTATTGCATTAGCTCTAGAAGTAGAGACTCTCCTCTGAGAAAGAGACATAGAATCAAGAGATCAGAACTCTGCCCACATGGAGTTCCCCTTCCATTTGAGGGCTTTTCATCCTGAGTTCCCCAGTCATCAATACCTTGGCCTCCATGCCCGCCTGCACCGAAGCCCTCTCAGCACTGCCCTAGAGACTAAAAGGAGGCTGTTCTTTTATGAAAGACTCGTGGGGACATGGGTCAAAAATTAACTAGGCATGATGAACATGGGATACACCAGATTATTCTAGAACACCAGGGCCTCACCCCCACCCCACCAGGGCTGAGACATATTCCCTGCTCCCTGAGCCCTGTAGCTTGGGCCCATCCCACCCCAGTCTGGGCCACCTGTGATGTCACCCCCCCCCCAAAATAGTGCCTATTCGAGAGTACCTGCTTCCTGAGGCTTCAGGCTTTGGGCCTCCAAAGGATCAGAACCTGAAATTATTATTTTAAAATTTGTCATATTTACCTGCCAATTGTCTCAGCAGTTAAAATGTTATGAGCTGCATAGAGCATACACTGGCACTCTTCTTCACTATTAAAGCACTGCCCCTAGTCTAGGGGTTGGAAAATCTTGACTGGAGGTATGGATAGATGGATGGGTGGGTAGGTAAATGGATGAGTGGGTGGGTGGACTGGCCTCCACGGGATACCAAGGTATTTGTCCTGTAGATACTCTAACACCCAGACAAGTAATTCTCAAACTTTTAGGTCTTGGAACCCTTTTACACTCTTAAAAATTATTGAGCTTTTGCATATGTGGGCTATATCTATCAATATTTCCCATATGAAAAATAAGAGCAGAAATTTTAAAAATATTTATTAGTTGATATAAAATTAAAATAATAAACTTGTTACATGTGTGGTGGGCAGCCTCTGAAATGGGCTCTGATCATCCCCACCTTCTGGTATTTAGGCCATCGTGTAATCCCTAACCCGACCCCCTCCTCCCACTTGAATGTACACTAGACTCAACTCACTTCTAATAGACAGAATATGGCAGAAAAGATGGGATGTCACTTTCAAAACTAGGTTGTAAAAAGACTGTGGCTTCTGTCTTGGGCTCTCACTCTCTCTGCTGAAAGACGGCAGCCAGGTCATGAGGCAGCCCTCTGGAAAGGCCCAAGTGACAAGGAAACTGCCTGCCAACAGCCATGTGCGTGAACTCCAAGTGGATCCTTCCCCAGTTGATCTTTCTGATGCCTGCAGCCCAGACCCCACCTTCATTATAGCATCATGAGAGACCCTAAGCCAGAATCACCCAGCTAAGTTTCTTCCAGATCCCTGATCCCACTGAAACTGAGAGGTCATAAATGATTATTGTTTTCAGTCCCCATGTTTTGGGGTAATTTGTTACACAGCATTAGATGCCTAATACTTATGTTCACATCAATTGCACAATTTTATGAAACAGCTGTATTCTCCAAAACAATTTAGGGAGAAGAGTGGCAGTGTTTTACATTTTTTGAAACCTCTTTAGGAGCTGATTTAATATAAGACAGCTGCTTTCTCATGTCTGCTCCAGCATTCAATCTGTTGTGATATGTTGCTTTGATCAAAGTAGAGGAAGAAAATCCTGTCTCCAGGAAGGACCTCACAAGACCTCCTGAAGAGGTCCCAGGAAACCCCAGGGATCCTTGGACCACACCTTTGGAAACTGTCCACCTAGACAATTATAGCCCTGAGAGATTCTGACTCTAGGGCCCTCACCCTTATCTTTGCTTTCAGTTTGGGACATGTGCTGTCTCGCCAGTGCTGGGGTGAGAATGGTGACTCTGTCCCCTGTCAGAGGGGACTAACGGGGAAAGACACGGATGAACAGTGTCTTCAGCCTTGGCTGTCTCATGTCCCAGATGTCGCACAGAGGAAAAGAATGACCCCGCTCTGAGAGCCAAGGTTAAGTTTTAGGTAGCTGGGGCGGGGAGAGCAGGAGGTATTGTTCCCAGCAGCGAAGGCCTCTGGGTAATGTGGTCTACCAGATCCTCCATGATCTCCCCCTCTCTGCACCCCTCCATCCCTCCCCCATCCCCCACCCCCTCCACGTCCCCAGTCCTGTGAAGTTCAGGGCCTGTTTTGAGCTGGAGTCCGTTTTAATTTTCACTCCCTATTGGTCAGAGAAACGCAAACAGCTATAGCAAAGAACAAAAATAGCCTCCTCCGTGACCAATTTCTTCCCACTTCCCTTTCTTTCTCTCCATACTCGCCTCCCCCTCTGTCCCCACTTTCTGTGGAGGCAGGGATATCCCTGGAGGGTGCAAGCGTCACTGAGGTACCCCAGGCGCCCGAGTTTCCCACCCAGAAGCTCAGGTGTCTGGCTCTATTTTGCTATAAATACCCCTCCCCCGTAGACTGCACAGTCCCCACCCCGGGGACAGGGTATGGTCAGCTGGGTCCCCGCGGGCCGTCCACCTCCCTGGGCAGCGCTCCTCCGTCTCGCACACAAACACAATAGACATTGGTACCGGGAGTTCTCGCCCTGGAGGCACTGGGATCTGGGGTGCCGGGCCTCGGGCGTCCCCGCCAGTGTTCGGGATCTTCCGGCAGCTTAGAGGTTAAACAAGAAACCGCGAGCGGGAAGGAAAAAAAAAAAACAACAAACAAACAAAAACACCCCGGTGCTATGCGCGGAGGTTCCAGGCGGTGTCCCCAGCGTCCCGGGCTTCCTTTGCGCCGGGCGCCTGCGAGTCCCGGAGGCATCCTCGGCAAAAGATGGAATCCGAAAGCGTTGGTCATTCGTCTTGCTAGTTAGCAAGCAAGAACAGAGACTCAGAACAGATCCGGGGAGAGCAATCCTGCAGCCGCTCAACTGCCCGGCCGTGGACGAGAGAGCGTGTCCAAAAGAGTCTACAACCGGCGCAAACGGCGGGAAAAGGGAGCCCGGGGTGGGTATGGCCCGGATCCGCCCAGCCTCACTTCCCGAGCCTGTGGGACCAGCGAACAGACCACTGAGCTCATTGCCTGAGGGTGGCTTTCGGGGTCCACGGCGGTTGGCATCTCTGGACTGCAGTTTGGCGACAGAGCAGACCGCCCTAGCAAAGCGCAGTGAACTTGGCCAAACCACACAAACCTTGGCTCCAGCTGGGCACGGAGCTGGCTTTATCTGTCCCCGAGGACTTCGCCCTGCTTCGCAATTGATTAGGGCTCCTGAAAACCACTGAAACAGTTTATCTCGCCCACTCAGCCTCAAGCCCCTGATGGGCGGGAGGCAGCCAACCCCAGCCCAGCTTCCATCCAGCCACCCCCCCTCCCCGCCCCCCTGGGGCCACCTGCCTGACCCCTCACTACGCAGAAGTACAAGAAATAGTTGGGAAGGAAAGCGCGAGGGTGAGGTGGGGAAATGAGGGGTTGGGATCTAAGAGGGAAGAAAAGCAATCTGTCCACTTAATGGGGTGAGGGTGGGTGTCTCCCCAAGATCCCCCTTGTTTCCTGCCCTTTTCTCTGATTCTGTGTTCCTCACCTCCTTCTCCCAGAAGCCAGCGCCTTTATGCTGAGGTGGCCCAGACCCCCCAACCCCCCCACCCTTTGGGCCCCAAGTGTTCTGAATTTCTTCCCCAGCCCCCAGCTCCCACAGAAGTACATTCTCCCAGTTCTTTTCTCTGGGAACTCTTAAATGAATGGGGCCAGTACCACCGTAGCCTGGAGAATTTTATTTGTCACAGAAACTGGCAGTGCATTCTTCAAATCTGATGGTCGGGAGGGGAAAGGTTTTGTAAATGAAGAATTGAAAGATGGGGGCGGGGCGTGGAAGGAAACTGTGTTTTAACACAAACTGATGGTGTTAATGGTGGGGACACAGGTGGTAGAGGGAGAATCTTCTGGTAGCTGAACTTCTGGACTCATACCATGAAGGCTTCCAACTTTCCCAGCTGCCTGGGACACACCTATGGGGCCAGTGGACAAAGAGGGAGAATTCGCCCCACCCCCACCCTCTTTCCGTAGGAGAACATTTCAGCCTTCAAAAGCGGACGACCCACCCAAATAAACTAAACTCTTTCAGGTTGTTTTATTTGCCAGCAACTCAATGTAAAAGAACTGACAGTGGGCTTGTAAAAATGACAGAGGGTTTCTATCACATTTACAGTCTCTTCTGAACAAAGGAAAAAAAAAAAGATGCCTTTTCCTGAAAAACACCTGACCTGTGGTGCAAAGGGCTTTACAGTTTACAAAGTTGTGTCACATCCATTGTCTCACCTCATTCCAACAATGACCAGGTGAGCAATGGGTGGTACCCCTATAGCAGTTAGGTTCAGCTATTGGAAGCAGGGAGGGATTTGATACAGAAAATTGGGTGCTTACAGGATCATTGGAAGAGCTGGAGGAGCAGGCTCTAGACTTCGAGAACACCACCACTGAACTGTTCCCCATGATTGCTGCCATCTCTGCCACCATCAGGAAAGGGGGACTGAGGGGGGCACCGGGGGAAATGTTGATTTCAAGAGGTAGCTGTGACCCAGAGATCAAGAAGCCCCGGCCATAGTACATCTCAACACCCACAAAGCTGGCGACTGAGCAAACATTAGAATGTTGTCACACACACAAAAACCAATGTCCTCACCTGTCAGAAGCAATAGCCAGAGTAGCAGGAAGGCATCCTCTGCCCCAATTCTACCTCCCCAACCTCAGACAAGTGCCTCTAATTGGTGAATTCTCAACCAGTAGCTCCCCCAAGGAAATCTGGGAAATGTAGTTTTTAGCCTTCCAGCTTCTGCAGAACTTGCAAGCACTCATAGGTTGAGGTTGAAATGGACACTGAGTGCCTGCCATCACCTCTCCACTCTGCGGATAAGGAACAAAAAGGTTCAGAGACGCTAAGGAATGTGTCCAAGTTGGCATGCCTGGTAAACCCATGCCATGGAGACTTCTCTGACTCCAAAACCTGCATTCTCTTCCGTTCCATTCCACTGAACCAACACCTCATTCCACTTGGGGCTTTGGCAAAAGTCTCAGGGCATCTTTCAGCCAGGTGACCCAGACTGCAGCAGAAGCCACCAAACATATTCTGCAGGCTTGAAGACCGAACAAAGGTCAAAGAAGTGGAACTGAAGCACCAAAATTGTGAACAGCTTCTTAAGCTGCGGGGACGCAGAATTGAACCCAGCGTTCCTAACCTGACGTTGTATACTTTCTGTCCTTACACTCACACACACAAACACACGAACACACACATACTTCCATCACCAACTGGAGAAAGGGGACGGTAAGCAAAGGCTGTCAACAGGAGCAGCTGCCTGACATTGTCCCAAGGGAGGCAAGTGCACGAGCTCCCCAGCACCCAGTTCCTCCTCCCATGTTTGGGAATTCACCATCTTCCTAGTTGCCTCCCACCAGAGAAGCTAAAAACACCAGATAGTCACTTTCCCAGCTGCCATTGCAGTCGGCCAGGGCTACTGCCTCGGGCTCAACCAATCAGATGCCCCCACCAAAGACTTGGCATCAGGAGCTAGTGCTATAAAGACCTCCCAGGGAGGTCCATTCTCATAGAGGGTGGCAGTTGCCATGGCAATGGCATTCCATTTCCTGGGTCGGTAAGGATGATACCCATGTCCAGAGGTGGCAGTGCAAGCTGTCCTAGATTTGGCAGCGATGGGGGGGGTGGAGGGTGCAGTACTGACTCTGGCCACGGGCCTGACCTCTGCTCCTTTGTTTTGCCTGCTTTCCCAACCCACTTCTCCAGCCCTCCTGTGTATTTTGTGAGCTCCCCAAGGTCCCTTTAATAAAGTCCTTTCCTGCTTAAATAAATCAGAATTGCTTTCCATCACCCAGAGCCTCGAGCCCTGCTCATTATAACTTAAGTTGCCAGATTTGGCCTGGCTTCCCTCAGTGAGACCACCCAGGATACCACTGATCCCTAGATGCCTCCTGCATCCCTGCTTGCTTCCTGGGAGTTCCATATCCCAGGACCTTGGTCTTGATCTTGCGTCAAGAGAAGAGGCCTGGTCTGGCCGAGGGTCCCATATCCATCTGGGCGCAGCTGGAGGTTCACATTCCTGAGCTCCATCTCTGACCCTCACCCATTCAAGCGTTTCTCATTGACCATGACCTTTCCATGCGCACAAGTCAGGGGCCCACTGCCTCTCCCAGCCCCCTACATATCTCCCCAAAGTCACCAATTCAACATCCAGCAAACATTTCCTCTTTCTCCAGAAGCTTTGCTTTTTCGTGTGCATGTGCATTATTTATTTATTTATTTATTTATTTATTTATTTTTGCATGGGCAGGCAAGAATTCTGCCACTGAGCCACCGTTGCACCGCCCAGGTGCATCATTTTCTTTTTTATTCAATTTTTTAAATTAATTTTTAATTAAAAAAATATATATATAACAACAGACAAACACAAACATTCTTAACGTGATCAGTCTGTTCTACATATATAATCAGTTCGCAATATCATCACATAGTTGCATATTCAACATCGTGATCATTTCTTCGAACATTTGCATCAATTCAAAAAAAGAAATAAAAAGACAACAGAAAAAAATTCATACATACCATACCTCTTACCCCTCCCTTTCATTGATCACTAGCATTTCAGTCTACTATATTTATTTTAACATTTGCTCCCCCTATTACTTATTTTTATGCTGTTGATAAGGTAGATAAAAGGAGCATCAGACACAAGGTTTTCACAATCACACAGTCACATTGCAAAAGCTATATCATTGCACAAATCATCTTCAAGAAACATGGCTACTGGAACACAGCTCTACATTTTCAGGCAGTTCTCTCCAGAGAGGCTTTGCTTTTTGTCAGCTGTCACTCCACAGCCGAGGCACAGCAGCTGTGGATCCTGCTGGGACTCTGAAAAAGCAGGCCAGGGACACTGGAGCTTCTGGGAATAACTGCTGGAGAGAAGGTCCCAGGTTCAAGGCTCTGGCTTTGTCGTCATCACACACCAGGGCATTGGACAAACGGCTTTACCTTCTTGAGGCCTTGGGAAGAGAGGAGAGTGAGCGATCCTCATTGCCAACACAGACCAGGAACAGGGCAGGGTCACGAGAAGGGAATTCCTCACCCAGATACTGGGTCTTCTCAGGTGACCCCATGGTCACTGCCATGAGGCCAGCTCAAATCGGCCTCTGGCTGGGTGTACACTGGGGTCAGAGTAGGGGACCTATTATGGGTCAGATTGTGTCCCTCCAAAAGATGTACTCAAATCCTAACCCCTGGACCCGTGCATATGATGGTATTTAGAAATCACATTTTGAAGATGTGATTAGTTAAGATGAAATCAGACAGGGTAAGGGTAGGCCCTCATCCACTATGGCTGGTGTCCTTCTAAGAAGAGGGAAATTTGGACCCAGTGTCAGATGGATGCAGAGGAGAAGGCCAGGTCACAAAAGAGGTGGAGATTGAAATGCTGCAGCTGCAATTCAAGGAATGCCAAGGTTTGCTGGCAAAGCAGGAAGCTAAGAAGAGCTAGGAAGGATTCTCTCCTCCAGGGTTCAGAGAGAGCCTGGCCCTGCCAACACCTTGATTTTGGACCTCTAGCCTTCAGAACCATGAGACAATAAATGTTTTTCGCTTTAAGCTGCCCAGTTTGTAGTGCCATAACGGCAGCCCCAGGCCACTAACACAGCATCCATCTCAGGGGACAGCTCAGACAGTGGGTGAACCGGCAGTCCACTGAGATGACCAGGGAGCACCATAAACCTGGGCTGATCTCCGTGACGTCGTCCTTGTTCCCGTGACCCTTGATCTTCAGGTGCAAGCACCCCTGAAATTTGAGATGAGGCACAGAGAGGAGTGTGTGCCCCAATGTGGTTGTGGCCAGAGAAGCCAGAAGTGATGGGGCCGCCATCATGCTGGCTGGGATTTCTGGAGAAAAGGAGGAGCAGCTTTCCATAGCTGAAGTGGAAAGGAGGAGGGGAAACGGGGACCAGCAGAAGGAGATTTCTCTCACCTCTGTCAGGCGAGCAGGAGAGGGCAGGGACATCATGGAGGCTGCTCGGGATTGGCGTGAGCTGGAAACAAGATGGGAAAATCACCTCATGATTACGCTCAACTGGTGGAGCCCCAAGCTCAATCTGCTACAGAGCCAGCCCCGACTGTGCCTCCCAGGGAGGAGCATGGATGCTGGAGTGGGGCAGACCCAGGTTCAAATCCCAGCTCTGCCATTCCATGGCTTTGGGATCCTAGGCAAGCCATTTTTGGGTAGACTTCCACAAGGGAAGCCCCCGATGAGCCCTGCTTTCCAGAATTTGTGCCTTTATGTCGTTCCCTCCCACACTGGCTCTGGTTTGGCCCTGTGACTTTCTTTAGCCAATAGAACATTCTCAAGCATGATGTAAGCCAAGGCTGGATAAGCGTTTGCACAGGAGGCTTGTCCTCTTGGAATGCTCCCTCTTCGAACCCAGTTGCCATGCCTGAGGATGCCCAAGCTAGCCCGGTGAAAGGTCATGAGGAAGAGAGCCAAAGCGCCCCCAGCCAACAGTCAGCACCGAGGCACCTTCTTTGACCTTCCAGCCTAACACAGCTGACAGTCTCATGCACCCTCATGGGAGACATCAGCTGATACCACACGGAGCAGAAGACTTACCCAGTAAACCCACAGAATCACGAGAAATAACAATTCATTGTTGTTTTAGGTCACCAAGGCTTTGGGGATGGTTGTTACCCAGTAACAAATAACTGAAACACTATTTAAACATTCTGAGCTTCAGTTGCCCTCCCCCTCCATAAAGTTGTATGATGATATTTGTGGCCAAGAGTTATTATCAGGGACTAAATTTAAGACACCATAAAAATGATCATTTATTCGGCACCTACTGTGTTTCAGGCACTGTGATTAATACATTAGGTATGTAATTGAATGCATTTAATCCTCAAAACATCTGTGTGAGGTAGCTATCATTCACCCTGTTTTATAGACGAGGAGACTGAACTCAGAGAGGTTAAGGAGCATGCCCAAGGCAGCACAGCTGGAGTCAGCTACCAGACTCTAAACAGGCCTCTGTGATTCTAACCGCCATTACCTAGCAAGGCCTCCTCTGCTGGCTCCAATAACTGGACGGCCTTACAGGGAAGCACCAAAGCTTTGTGCATTTCGCGAACCTTGTCAAATGGTTAGAGGAGGGAGGCAGGGGGGTGCTGCCAAGGCCAGCCTTGTCCTCTCCCCCACCCGCTCCTTGAGAGCTGGTTAGCATGGCTTCGTATGGTGGCCAGTTCTCTGCTCTTGGCCCCGTTTCACTGAGCCCTGGGTCACACGGAATGACAGAACTCGGAGCAAATCCATTTTCACTTCTAGGAAAACAGCTAATGGGGGTCAGAAGCGTCACGGTCACAGCCCACAGGCGGCTGGTTTCTCAAGAGGCAGGAAGTGCCTCGGCCAAAGATGCGCTGCCCCTCCTCCGCACCCAAATGCCTCGAGAAGCCGGGCCCATGTTTCCCCCCAC